>APFE030852285.1:0-33757 GCA_000404065.3 Pinus taeda
ATTCCCCCCCCCCCGCCCCCCCCCCCCCTTCCTCAGTATTATTTCCAACACTATCGTAGTGTTTAAATAATTGACCAGACAGCGAAGTGCTCTCGTGCTCTCAAATAAAAAGGAAATGGTTTCAACCTTGCAAACAACATGGCATAGCAAAGTTTATAGTTCAACTCAAACGATGAGATCTTGAGATTTAGATATGGATTATTATTTATATTTTATTATTTTCAATTAATTTTTTTTTTCCAAAATTATTAATATTAATATAAAGAATAATGATATTTATAATTGATAATGTAATAATAAAGATTTACATTAATTTGGTAATGGTAAGGATTTAAATTATAAATTTTATATTAAAGGTGAGTTGTTTTATTTACATTATTTTCAGTAAATTATTTATTTATTAATTAATTTGCTTGTAAACTTAATTATAATTTTTTTTAAATTATTGGTAATAATAGCAATTTTGATTATCTGATAATTTATTAATATTTTGTATGATTTAAAAAAGATATTGTTCAATATCTATTTTCTCATCTCCATTAACATAATTTTTAGTCTCACTTTCTACTCCTTACATTTAAGTTGTTCTTATTTTCAAGTTTTCTCTGTTGTTTAACCATCAGATACATAAAATTTTTGTCTTTTGCAATAAATATTTTTAGTGAGATTGTATATTTTTGTTTTTTTTTTTTTCAAGAATCTATAATAATAATAAATAGTGAGATTGTGTTTTTTTCTTTAAAATGTCGTTTTGAATGCATAAATAAATTCATTCTTTTATTAATTTACAAAGAGAAAAAGAAAACTTGGATTTCCAATAGAAATGCCTACCTAGAATTAGAATGTCATATTTCGAATGATATTTATTTAAGATGATTTCATATTGTGAGTGATGTCTTCCTCGTGAATCTCCATCTCCATGTTGCAAGAGCAAGAGCATCTCCCTATCTCGCCTTTGCTATACTAGTCATTATTTGTGTCATAGTTAGTTTTGTTGTTTTGCCCAAATTGTCTTTACTAGACATATCATATTAAACATATTAATGGTATTTAAAATTGAGTTCTGTCAAATGCAGAAAGATCGTGTATTTAGTCAAATTGCATAGCTTACACAGTAATTGTTAGATGTCAGCGTATGGAATAAGCAACACACTAACAGTGACTAAAACCAACAACTAAGTAAGGTGAAAAAAAAAAATTCAAGTGGTCATCTTAACTTAGGATCTACCAAGCATCAAGCCGGATCGAATCTCGTGAGATGCAAACCTCTTTTACAATTAAAATAGATACCTCTTTTATAGTGAAAATATGTATTTAGGTTGGTATAATTTACCTCTTTAAATATGCTATATTCCACATGAATACCATCGGTCAATACCATGTGTTCTCAAACCATGGGACAATACCATGAAGTTATTTTTATTTTAGCATTTTTTATGTTATTTTGACCAAATAAAAATATCTTCAAGTTATTAAATTTATTTTATTTTTATTTTGGTGTAACCTAACTTATAGACGAAATAGCCTTTTTCGTCAGAATTCACCAAAATCTGGCAATACAATTTTAAGATGTTTTGTTGTTAAAAATATATTTTTGAATGCGTAAATGGATTTAGCACCCTGAAAAACCTCTTGGGCACTCGAATTATGCAGAGTAAACAATGTAAATTCAAGTTTTTAAAAATCTTTGTCGAATTTTGATTAAAATTAACCATAAAAAAATGTCGTGAAAAATGGTCATTTCGTCTATAAGTTAGACTACACCTTTTTATTTTTACTTTTATGTAATTTTACCAAGTCAAAATGTTTACAGGACATTACAACATCTCTACCATACTGGGCCTCTAGGCACAATGAAGGAAAAAACTAAGAAAAAATCTCAACGCCCCAGCAATTGGCAATTAGAATTGTGTTTACTAGCCAATGACTCAAACAAGTGGAAATTAAGTTGCAGAATTTGTTTACACACCAATAATTCACACTAATAAACATGGAAACCAGTTTTAAATGAATTGGTCTCTGCTCAAATTAATTAACATTAGAATTGAAAGCACAAAGATTAGCTATGACACAACAAATAAACAACAAGAACAATAAAGATTGTTACCCTATAGAAAACCCGAAAACTTTCACTAGGGTACATTTTAACATTATAATTATAAAGTATAGTAATAAAATATTTTTTAATTGTACATTTTATTAATATAAACTATTGATGAAAACTGTCTTTATTGTTTTTTACTTTAATTTAACCATATTTAAACTAAGTGGCAGGAATAACTAGTATTAGCATTTTTTATCCATTGTTTGGAAAATGATATAGAATTTTTTTGCTGTGGTTAGTAAGGGAGCAAGTGTTCACATGTGTCAAATAACCCTAAGCCTTCGGCTCAAAAAAAAAAAACTCCTACTTAAATAAAACTAATTTTAAAGCATACTCCAAATCAACTCAATAATGTTATGTGTGTCAACTTTCTATTTTTGAAGAGAACATCCTTCATCTTTTATCTCGTACGATTCATTAAGGGAATTTTGATGTTAAATGGGCCGCCGAAGGAAATTATAAAATAATAGTGGAAATAATAAAATAAGATTGGATTACATCAAATTTGAAAAAAAAAAAAACAACTATTTTTTCAACTTGTATTTTCAACTTATCACCATGTGAGTTTACTCAAATTTCGAGTGGGAACACTCATTGGATGAAAAATTTGATTCCCTGTCCAAGGAATACCCATGTTTCATACTTTCGATGACTTCTGCTACACGAAAAATGAAAAATACATGAAAAATGTGATTGCAAACACATTTTTCATGTATTTTTCATTTTTCGTATAGCAGGGTCCATCGAAAATATGCAACATGGGTATTCCTTGGACGAGGAATCAAATTCCACTATTATTTTATAATTTCCTTAGGAGACCCATTTTAACATCAAGATTCCCTTTTGCAAACACATTTTTCATGTATTTTTCATTTTTCGTGTAGCAAGGTAATCACGTTTTTCATGTATTTTCCATTTTTTGGGTTGCAAGATCTAGCTAAAATATGCAACATGGGTACCCATTGGACGAGGAATCAAATATTGCATCCAACAAGTACTCCTGCTTGAAATTTGAGTAAAACATTAGGGAGATAAGTTGAAAATACGAGTTGAAAAAAATTGTTTTATTGTTTTATTATTTTTTAATCTTTTTACCGTTTTACTCCAAAAATGGTGAATCATCCCCAAGGTTGACATCATCATCTTGAATCTTATTGGTTCTTATAAAATTTATTTTGGTTGTACATTTTTATTAGGAGACCCATTTTTAGACTTAAAAATTCCTATAATGTCTATTTGTTTTGACGAAATCATTATGGCCACTTCCATTTTAATTTTATGTTGTCCAACTTTGTTTCACGGATTCTTTCAATATATTTCTTGAGGTTGTGATACTCTCTATTTTGTAATCCATTTGCAACCTATTGTGTTTTCAATTTTCATTTATGTGTTTTCAATTTGAACTCACCTTGGGAAATGTCACATTTCCGTCACTTATGTTTAATGTTTATCCTGTAATATTTTCATTAATGGTTTATTTTCATGAATTTATTAAATATTTTAATAAACTTTATATTACTATCATTCACATTTGAGGCTTCATTTTACAACTCCTTTTATTCTAATATATCTAGATGGGTCCATTAAATGACCAATTATTCATATTTTAATGTTCATTATATGAATCCTTCAAACTAAATTGTTCTTTTTTTAATAAATGTGCTATTGTTATCACTCAGTAGAATATACTTCTTACGAATCTGGTTAATTTTTTAACAAATGTATTGTTGTTATCACTCAGTGGAATATCCTTCTTAGGAATCTTTTCACATTAGGTCATCTTGATAAGCCCATTAAGAAACTATTCAATCTTCTTCGTCCCACGTAAGAACAAACATTACTAAAACGATTAGGGATTCCTCTCTCTATGAGGCATGTTATCACCCCAAGAAAATCTCCTAGGTTGTATATCAGAGATGCTCGGGAACATTACAAACTCAACAAAATGTTGGAAATGGATGGATGGAAGGTATGATGCATATTCAAGCCAGATAACCACTCCTACTATGCTTGACTCCAGACATGGGTGAACACCCTCAGACTACAAGGCTTTAGACCACCAAATACTCACAGTTTGAGGATTAAGTGGATATGGAGAATACTGACCACACCAGCAGATGCACAAGACCCTGTGATGGCCGGCTGCAACCAGTTAAGAGGTCTGCAAATCTATTTCTTAATACATAGACAGGATGTTAAGAGGTCTGCAAATCTATTTCTTAATACATAGACAGGATGACAACTCTCTAGCATTAAGATAATAGAAACCTGCATAACACATTCAATAATACATACAAGATTCTAACATAGAGGTGGGATGAGAGCCCCTCAAATGCTAAATATCAAGAGCACATGAAAAATGCATAACAGGCACAACCTAGAATAGAGAAGAAGTGGAAAGTGAGAAATTAACAACAAAAGAAGCTTGTACTAGCTGAAAATTAAGACCAGACGCTGCAAATATCACAGTAGTTACAGTCTCCAAAGTTGAACCTTACATCAAAACCAAAACCATCAACCCTATTACATTCTGTGTTCTGGATATATATAGAGGTTGATTACAAAAATATCTGCTATCCTATGTGTGGAGGGGTCATAATGGACCACCAACCACATTGACTCTCTGATGGAGTCTCTGCTACAATCTGACTATGTCTGCAGATGAATTTGACCTTCCCTAATGCTCTGTTGTTCTTCTCAAGCAGGTGGAGTGTTGACTAAAAGAAGCTCCATAACTGATAAATGCATTTATTTGCTCAAGCTCTGCACCTTTCCTCCTTGGCTATATTGTCTCCTAAATTAGATAGTTGAAGATTTTGATGCAGGTGGAGGAAGAAAATCGGCCATTCGATCAAACGAATGAATGGTGGGAAATTATCAGCGGGAGACATCGGGAGGAATCGGGGGGCAACAAACGTGAGCCGTCGGATCACGGGTGGGCAGATCCGATGGCTATCGGGCTGAAGAGACGTGCGAAGGTTATGAGTGGGGAACAAAGTATGGGCGGTAAGCGGTATTGCCCGCACCGCTTACGAGGGTTGAGCGGTAATCGTACGCAGGCTCGCGATATGAGTCAACATGCGATGCGTGGCAGAAGGGAGGCGGGGAAAACTGCTTTCCCCGCGGGTTAAAACACGGGTAAGTTATGGTAGCGGGGGAAAGCGGATACCGTTGGATTGGGACGTCCAACGGCTGAGATAGCGGCAGAGGTTTAATAACATATGTGACAGTGAAACGGCGGGTGGGTAGCACACAGTCATGTGATCGTTCTTTCATGATCGTTTAGACTTGGCGCCCGGTGCTAAAGAAATAGGGGTTTATGCAGGGTTTAGAGGAATAAAACAGATGCAGCGAGGTGAAAGGAAGTAAGCGGGGGAAGAAAGAAGGGCGAGGATAACCAGTGTAGACCATCCCTGAGCCAGCAACCAAGGACCGAGCTTATTCCTCCTCCTTGAAAATAAGCAACATGTAGCAGAGCTAACACTGTCTCCTTCTGGGGATGAGATCCTCCCTATGAGGTCTCAAGAACTACAGACCAATGCCTTCATACAAAACCAGCTTAAAAACATTCGCCTAGTATCCCATTGGGCATGGAGTCTAATTAAGTTTAAGCTAAAATCTGCAAAGGAACACATTAAAGCTTGGAAACTTTAAATAACATGAACCTTCAAAAACTACCCATTTCTGGGCCACCAAAATTGTTTCTCCTCCTCTCGGCCTGCTGATCATAGATCAGCAAAATTGGGTTGATTTGATCCTCTACCTCAAAGAGTTTGGGGCATTTGACCGTATCTGGTAGATATGGATCAAATTTCATCCCCTTTCTGTATACTCTCATCCTTGGATGTTCTTCATGGGAGCTTTCGTACACCTGTTGAATAATCATGGTTGTTGTGTACTTCTCTGTATCATTTGTGGTTTGCACAACTAATATGAATGGTGAACCAATGGGTTCTTGTGCAGGGGACACAGAGACATCATCTGCTCCTTCATTTTTCTCAGAACATTCCTCATCCAAAGAGGAGTCCCAAAACTGTGCACCCTCTTCCTCTGTCATTTGGCAAGCTGCCTTTTCAATCTGTGCGGAGGTCACCTGAGCAGTCATCAGAATGTCAAGACTGAGATGATCAGTACCAACCTTGGGCTTTGAATCATGGCTTGCCTTAGTGCCCAAGAGTCAACTAAGAGGGATTGTCACTTGAGCAGACAAAGGGACAAAAAATGATGTGGAGCTTTCCTCTCCCTTTTTGATCACTAGGCCAGGGATAACAACAGTTTTGGCATTTTTCAGATCTGCATAGTCATTAGAAGATGTGTTGGCTTCAGGCTCAGATTCTTCGAGGATAGAGGTATCTGCTGCTAGCTGCCTCTGCTGATAAGCTTTTTGTTCTGTAGGTACAAAAAACTGATGAGCAGTGCCTTTGGATAATGATTCTTCATAGGCAGATCTGGTTAAAAAGGGGGCATTGCCCTTATCTTGCAAACCATGGACCTCCTCCTCTTCTTCATACTGCTCTTCTTCCATGACTATACTCTGAAAAAGGGTTTTCACCCTTTGATCTTCGTTTATATCTCTGCTTCTCTGCAAAACCTGTAACTGCTCCTGTGTACCTCTATATGGATTTGAAATTAGAGGGGCGAAGGCACAAGGAGCTCCTGCTTCTTGAGAATACTGCTCAGTCTCCAATCTGGAAACTTCAGAGGCCAATAACTCTATCATCCTGGACAATTTATCGATCTCAGGATCTGAGGATGATGAGGACTCACCCCCCTGTCTTCTTCTTTCAGCATCACCTTCGAGTCTTTTTGAAACCATGATGTTTGATTCTACTTCAAAGGCTACATCTTGCATATTATCCAAAGAAGTGCATCTTATTTCTTTTAATAGCAGGAAAAACTGAGAATCAAAGGCACTGGCATAAGTAAACATAGCAGAAGTAGGGGTGGGTTTAACTTCAGCTAGTATTCTGTTGTACATATGGTTAAATCTGATGTTGAAATCAGACAACAGCTCACCATTCTCCCTCTGCAAGTTCCCAAACTTAGTATAATAAAAGAGCAGATCCTTCTTATCCCCCCAGTGCTTTAGGAATACATCATCTAAAGCCTCAATGTCTGCAATAGACCTAGGGGGTAATTCTCTGAACCATTTTCTAGCCTCCCCATTTAGGCTTTGGACAAAAACCCTCATCCACACATCATTCTCACTTATATCTAAGTTATCAGCATAACTGTAAAAGGCTTCGAGGTGTTCTTCAGCTGTTACCCCATCCGTACCAGTAAACTTAGGCATATATTTTTAATATTCTCCTACAGGCATGGCATTCAGAGGAACAGGTAGGACCAATGGTCCATACCTAGAAGCTATTATTCTTTCCATCTTCGTAGGTGCTTGCTGACTTGACATGACTGGCGTATGTGGAGGGATACTGGTAGACTGAATAGTGGGAAACAATGAAATGGATGGCAGAGACGAAGGGATGTTATGGACTATATGGGATGCTATTTTTGGACTGAGATCCAAAGGGGAACTAAGTGAACATGGAGCTTTATAAGTCTCTGGAGTTGATTCTTCACTATCAGTACTAGGCTCTATATCTTCAAATGATACATTTTCAACTAAAGTCTCCTCTTGTAGAGATACATAAGATTTCTAAGGCTTACTTGATCCTGAAGCTCCTTTCTGTGAAGTTTTCTTCGATTTGACAATCTTCTCAGGGTCAGGCACTGGTTCAGCTAGTGATTTCTGAGGATTTCTTCGAGTATGTCTCACAAACTGAGCCAAAACTATAATTTGGAGTCGCCAAAGGTTGGTTTTCCTCTAGTGGAGTCACCAGATAGATGATTACAACCAGAAATGTGCCCAGACTTTGTCTATCATCAAAATCTGGAACTGTGTCATCTCCCAGGGAAGTTGAGCTTCAACCTCCTCTCCCCGGCAACGGCGCCAATTAATGCTATCACCCCAAGAAACTCTCCTAGGTTGTATATCAGAGATGCTCGGGAACATTACAAACTCAACAAAATGTTGGAAATGGATGAATGGAAGGTATGATGCATATTCAAGCCAGATAACCACTCCTACTATGCTTGACTCCACACATGGGTGAACACCCTCAGACTATAAGGATTTAGACCACGAAATACTCACAGTTTGAGGATTAAGTGGATATGGAGAATACTGACCACACCAGCAGATGCACAGGACCCTATGATGGCCGGCTACAACTAGTTAAGAGGTCTGCAAATATATTTCTTAATACATAGATAGGATGACAAGTCTCTAGCATTAAGATAACAGGAACCTGCATAACACATTCAATAATACATAAAAGATTCTAACATAGAGGTGGGATGACAGCCCCTCAAATGATAAATATCAAGAGCACATGAAAAATGCATAACAGGCACAGCCTAGAATAGAGAAGAAGTGGAAAGTGAGCTATTAACAGCAAAAGAAGCTTGTATTAACTGAAAATGAAGACCAGACGCTGCAAGTGTCACAGTAGTTAAAGTCTCCAGAAGTTGAACCTTACATCAAAACCAAAACCATCAAACCTATTACATTCTGTGTTCTGGATATATATATAGGTTGATTACAAAAATATCTGCTATCCTATACGTGGAGGGGTCATAATGGACCACCAACCACATTGACTCTCTGATGGAGTCTCTGCTACAATCTGACTGTGTCTGCAGATGAATTTGACCTTCTCTAATGCTCTATCGTTATTCTCAAGCAGGTGGAGTGTTGACTGAAAGAAGCTCCATAACTGATGAGTGTGTTTATCTGCTCGAGCTCTGCACTTTTCCTCCTCGGCTATACTGTCTCTTAAATTAGATAGTTGAAGATTTAATGCGCCGGATACTAACACTGGCCACCTTCGTCCTTTTTGGAGTATGGAATGGTTATGGACATGGATGGTCGGGACGGGCGGAGGAAGAAAATTGGCCGTTCGATCAAACGAATGAATGGCGGGAAATTATCGGCGGGAGACTTTGGGAGGAATCGGGGGGCAATAAACGTGAGCCGTCGGATCGCGGATGGGCATATTCGATGGCTATCGGGCGGAAGAGACATACCGTTACAAAAAGTTTGATAACAAATGGCTTTCTAATAATAACTAGACCATTACTAAAATTATAAATTATCATAAAAGTTTATCTAATCTACTAACTGTGAGATAAAAATAAATTCTAATCTAAACAATTATTAAAACATTAGAAAATAAATTAAAATCATTAATCTATCCCTCACCATACATTTTGAAAAATGTTCAAAATACAATTTAAAAAATCTAATAATTAAAGTGACATGACACATATAAATTTATTTAATTTAAATGCATGCACATGGAGAGACGTTCAAAAGAAAATCTAATAATTAAAGTTACATAAAAAATATGTAGTAAATGAAAAAAAATATTGAGCATTAAAAAATAAAAAATCCCGAGTCGACATATTTACACATGACTCGACTTGTCTTTAAAACTGAGCTTCAAATTGGGAGAAAGGATACTTTTTCAAACCATGGATAATGGTAACCACTTTTTGTTGCCGGTACATAAACACCTAACTTTTATGATTTGAAATATAAATTTATTTAATTTAAATGCATGTACATGGAGGGATGTTCAAAAGACTTGCTTCGACTTGGTGCCCATAGTGTCAATACTGAAAATTTTCTCTTTTAGATGATGGCCATTACATAATTTTTCTTTTGTCATTTTAGACATAATGTCAAATGATGGCCATTACCATTTAGCATAGATTATATAAATCACAAGTCTTTGTTAAATGAGAAGATACATTCGCCTTTGTCCTTTAAAGTTGAGTGGAATTTAAGTTATAAATATAGAAGAAAAGCATCGGGAAGAAGGACCTCATGGAAAAAGCATTTCGTAATATATTTCAGAGGTATAAATCTCGTAACATTTTATAAAACAACTCTCATAATGGAACTGATGACATTTTTTCCAAAAAGAAATAATTTAAGTTACTTTTTGAAGAGTATTTAAAGGCTGATTTTGAAACTAATTTCCCATTTGCACTATTATTAATAAACATAAAATACTTCTAGAATACATATGAAAAATCAAAGGGTCCTCATTATTTATTAAGTACTAAGAAAAATGGGGGTGTTGTTGTTTGTTACAATAAAAGAGTGGGCAGATGTGTGAAGAGTACTTACAACATGTAGGAGCTAGAGCTAGCTAAGTACAGGCACACTGGGTATTCAAGATTGAAAAATATTGGTTTTCAAGGCCTAAATGTAAGGATTTGAGAAATTCTCTCATCGGTATACAAGGTCTGTAGCGTCCATATATTCCTTTGGAATAACCACATGTGATACATGCACTGCAATCGAGATATTCCCTTGGAATTAACACATGTAATACATGCACCATGCTCCATGCTCAATGTAAAAAATAATTAATCAACAATTTTACATAATTTAATTTAATTAAACATTAAATAAATTTATGGGCCCATCTCTTGACTCGTTGTCCAGCCTACCATAAGATCTACATGCATGTTTGACAAGGTGCATGCTTCCCCTTGCATGATTAACATTATAACAAAAAGAATATTGCAACAACTTAATTAACAATTATCTTGTTATAAAGTATTATTCAACCGAAGAAAACCCCTTTCACTACATGGAATTAGAACTCAGACATGGGCCTAACTAGGAGCACAAGGATTTTGGGACATCTAAGAGGCCTTTTAAGCTTAGGTGGATCATAACATTATTTAAGGTAATGTTGAAGCTTAAACGAATGCTTGCTAGATATGTTGTTCATTTCAATGGTGGGCCGACTCACGATTCAAAATAAACCCGATTATGTTTCAGTTGAGCAAGAAGTGTAAGAGGCATAACCCAAATGTCATATGTGAGGAGGTTGAAATGTTTGTTGATGAAGTATGGGCGAAAGTTTTATTGATGAGATCTAGGAAACTAATCTAATCCGTTTGGGTGAAGGCCCTCTTTCGTCAAGTAAGAGACTTTCTTGGACCTAGGAAACCTCATTAAGTAATTCTCTAAGACTGTAATCTACTTTGAAGTCATAAATTTATTGCCAAGAATATTGGTTTATGTTCATTTTGTTTGGTAAAGTTTCTTGTAGGAGGTTAGTTGGTTTAAGAATAAAGTTTGAAGTTCGCTGTTGAACTTATGTAAGGATTACATCATAAAAATGTATTGGTTCTGCAAGTGCACAATAATAGAGATATACATAGCCACAAAAACAATTGGAGTGATGGTCCTCACACAAGTAGGCTTGGCAAGAATTGAACAAACTACACTGGCTAAAAGGGAAAGGCATAGAGCTGGGCAAGTCTTGTATAATTATCAATTTCAGTCTCTTGAAACATAAAGTTGCTAAAGCAAGACTTATCCATATGATTTTCTTTCAGTAAATGGGAAAGAGAATATGGATAAAGTAATAACTAGATCACATATAAGAATAGAAGAAGGTCGATAAGAATAAGGGCATCAGAAAAAGAAGCTAAAATGGATGCTACAAGTGCAACTACTCAATTACTTTACATGGTTAAGAAGCTTGTTGTATCTCTAATTGATAGAGTTTGACTTGGTTCCTTGGATTAGTATCCACCTATAGTTGGGCATACACAATAGAACCTTGATGCCACAGAAGTTATAGCAGAAGCGACCTTGATCCTGTGCAGACAACATAAGGGCAAATCAGATCAAACTGAGCACATCACAAATGTTCTTGAAAACAATGTAGAGTTATGTAAGCAAGAGTGAGTGAGAACACATGTATGCTATAATTCTAATTATGTAAATTATACTTTGGTTAGCGGTCCTATTTTGAAGCTTTTTTTGCATGCGTTTAATATCATGTAGGGTAGATATCTCTATGACAACTAGGGTGCTTACAAGATTTATTGGCAAGTTTTAAGCTTGAGATATAGAACTGTAATTTTTCTTATTTCGGTAAATAGAAGAGATGTGGTAATGAGTGTTCTTCATTGTATATTTTACATTCATAATTTCCAGCAATATGTGTTTGTAGATTAACATAGCCAAATATTATTGTTTTGATTGAGGTTTTCAGTTTTAAGCAAACTAGTTTTACAATAACTTATCTGAGTGCAGAATTTGCTTACCATGGTCTAAAATTTCAACACAACCTACTACATATCTCACAAGAGTCAAGAGATTCAAGACTTTCTTCTAGCAAGTGCGGGTCTGAGTCCCATGCAAGAGGTTTAAGCTACCACAAGAAAGACATAGTCGGGGAGGGTATCTAAAAACATAATGTCGTGGTGTTATTTATGCCATGAGAGTTAGATTATCATGACAATCACAACAAGAAAGCATGCAGATTGAGCCACTTCTCCATTGGCGCTGCTGAAGTCAATTTCTGGAGTATCAAAGAAAACGTCTTGAGCAATTCACTAATTTGACTCGCGAGATAGATTACGCGCTTCGTTACTTGAAGTTCATGTTAAGGAAGGCAGGGTGGATTTGGGTAAATGGAGTTAACAGGCACTGGATATGGAGATGAAGCTAGAGGTTAAGCATCTTTCTCCATTTCATCTATCAACGGATGGCCTAGTATCACCATATCTATCAAAGGAAGCCAACCTCCCAGAAATCACCTTGCGCTTTAATATTTTCCCTGAATTATCCAGAGAGATGTATAGTGGCCAAATTGCCACTCCATTAATAACCATGTTGTCTACATGCGGGTGGCCACTCCATCAATAGGGGACGAAGGGAACACTAAATTGATAGGGGAGAGGAAGGGAACAATGAAAGGATTCATAATTAAAGTAAATGTTTAATTCTAATCAAGTAATGCTAGCATTACTTAGCATCACTCCCACTTGAGAAAATATTAATGGTGCAAACCCTTAAGTCTTAAATAATATGTGAAGAAGATAGACGGATACCTAGGAAAGAGGCCAAATAAGATTATCAAATTTTCTATTGGTTGAAAAACCAAATTTTCTATTGGTTAAAAAAACAAAATTTTCTATATGAGAGGTTCAGAAAAGATAATTTTTCAAAATATCAAATAAAAACTTTGTATAATTTTTCTATTTATGCACAACTAATGTAATAAAAAAATCAATCTAATAACATGAAAAACAATAAAGCAATTACTTGAATTGTTGTATAAGGTGACGGAGATAGATGTTAGTACGACACGTTTAGCATACCTATAAATACATCCTAATCCCTTCTATCTTTGTTTCGCTCAATATCGGGTAGTGGGAGTCAGGGTTTTATAGTTCAGAGAATTTCCCATTGATTTTCATTAACATGACCTTTCATTGACGAGAAGGGATAATCTTGCCACTGAAGGCATGATCTTGCAAATTGCATAGTGTTGGGAGCGAGATCCCCCAAGGGTAGTTTTGGGGCTAAAAGTGCATGTTTGAGTCAAATTTTGCAACAAAATTGTAAAGATTTTGCATTTTGTGGTCGCAGAGCACGAAGGTGTCATGTGTCATAAAGGATAGTCCGCCCTTAGTTTTGTAAAGTAAAGTCAGCTGTAAGAGATCTACCCATGGTCTACAGACCATGGGATTGTATGAAAAGAGCTAAGCTCTAAGTAGTTTTAGGGAGAGAGACAATGATGAATCATGTAAGCAAGTCATAGCTCTAAAGTAAGAAATATAAGTCCTGGGTTGTAGCGTAGGTAGAGGCTCTACAGCTGAGTGCGCAGAGGCCTAGGGTAAAAGTCTGCAGCTGAGTGCGCGGACCGCTACAGCTATGTGCACAGGGTGGACAGAGTTTGTAAACACTTGGAAGATATTAATAAAGAGAGATATTCTGCAATTTCTGTGTCTTTGTTCTGTTGATGGATCTTAATATGTTATGTATGAATTTCCTTTATTATGCTTATATGACGCATGAATGAATACAATTACATTGGATAACTGAACGCGATCAAGGATATCTGTTTATGTGGTGTTAACTTTAATTATCTAATAAGATAAGTAAGACACTTAGAGTAATTTGGGAATCTGCACAGACTCTTGCCCTAACAGAGCGAAATTACTTGCGTAGTAGGTTAGGACTGTGCGAAGGTTGACTATACCCTTTCGCGGAGGTATTGAAGGCTAGAATAGAGGGCTCGTCTTGCAAGCCCTAGAGCAAAGCGACCTGCGCGAAGGCAAAGATAGAGGGAATCAAACGACGTCACAACCATCTCAGGGTGCGGAAAATTGGTTCCAACATCCCCCCATACTGCTTCGGGTGAGAATTCGGTCAATGCTCCGTGGGCTAATGTTATGAAACCAGCTCACAAAAAGATAGAAAATATAGATGAATGCCTTAGAAAAAATCCTCTTCAAGGGGGAAAGCTCCTTTACATTATACAAATGAACAATTCTTGGATGATACAAATGACAATACCTCCTTTCTATATATAGGAGTCTAAGCGGTCATAATATAATCAGAGCCAACATAACAATAATAATGTAAGGGCACAATAATAACAATAGTGGGCCTCTATGGGGGCACAAATAACAATCATGGGGACTACCATGGGCACAAACAATATAATAAGGGGGTTGTACTAATAACAATAAGTGGTTACACTAGTAGTATAGGGACCTAACATGCCCCTTTCCTTCAAAAAGTGTTGTCCTCAACGCTTGAGTAGTTCTTGATGCTTCTATATAAATTCTTGTCCCCCCATGTGGAATCTTCAGCGGGTAAGTTCTTCCACTTGATGAGATACTCTGAAATTGATCTATTTTGTAGCTTTCGATTTCTCAGTCCCGTGACTACTTCAGCTTCCAATATGATTTTTCCTTCCTTGTCAAGTTCTCGCAATACTGTTTGAATGGGGATCTTCTGCAACTTTTGAATGAGTTCCCACTCTTTTGTGCATATGGATATATGTAAGGCCTAATGTTTGGAGGAACACTTCGTGGAATCAAATGGATAGCATGCTCATGATCACGAATAGGTGGGAGGCCTTTGGGAGTCTCAAATAACTTGGAATCATTGTCCAAAAAAATTTGGAGATCTGGATAAATACATGATTTTGATGTGGGATCCTCTAGTGAACATAATTGTGCAATTACACCGAGTTGTTCTTTATTTAGAAGCTTTGTCATGCTGTTAGAGTTGATTATCTTTCCAGGTTTTCCTTCGATAACTCTTAATTCAACTTCATTTCCTTCCCAAAAAAATTTCAAGAAAAGTTCTTGAAAATTAAAATCTATCGTACCCAAAGATTGTAGCCATTGGACTCCTAGTAAAACATCAACACCACCCATTGGAATGGAAAGCATTGGGCTAACCAATACATATTCTCCCATGGATAGCTTGATATTATGGCACATTCTAGAGCAATTTATGGTTCCTCCACTTGCAACCATCACTTGACACTCTGGTGCTGGATATAGGAAGAAATTCAATTCTTTGGCTATCTTACAATCAATAAAATTATGGGTACTGCCCGAATCAATCAACACTCTTACATTTTTCTTCTTGATATGTCCTTCTATCTTGATATTTTGAGGAGTGGTAATTTCTTCCAATGCATTACAAGATATGGTCGGATTGATTTCTTGAGACATGATGTGATCTTTCAATTCTTGAACATTTTTCTTCTTTATATGTCCTTCTATATTGTTAGTTTGAGGAGTGGTAATTCCATCCAATGCATTACAAGATATGGTCGGATTCATTTCTTCTTTCTCGATGTGATCTTTCACTTCTTGAACCTTTTTCTTCTTAATATGTCCTTCTATCTTGAGAGTTTTAGGAGTGGTAATTCTTTCCAATGCTTTACAAGATATGGTCGAATTCATTTCTTCTTTCTCTGGGGTTGGTTCCTGCTATATATACTCTTCTTTTGACGTTTCTTGATCCTTTTCTTCATCCTCTCCATAGGCAATGTAAAATAATTTCTTCTCAGCACACTTATGACCTTTAATGTATTTGTTATCACAATTATAACAAAGCCCTTTTTCTCTTTTTTCTTCCAATTGTTGTGGTGTAACCCTTTTAGGTTGTGGAAGGTTAAGAGAAACAACACTTCCATATTTATAGTTGTGAGGGGCAGACTTCCATGTTGCCATAATTTTTCTTTCCACTTTGTAACAAAGCCCTTTTTCTCTTTTTTCTTCCAATTGTTGTGGTGTTGCTCTAAAGAAGGTATTGCTCTTTGCATCCTCATAATGTGTTATCATTTCCTCCGTGAAAATTGACCATGTAACAAGTTGTTTACGAGAACAAAGCCCTTTATACCATAAAGATTGATCCAGTTCTAAATATGAAGATGCAATACATAACTTTTGTAACAGTGGTACACCATGTAGATCAAAATAATGCTCCATCTGTAGTATCCAAGTTACTGGATCCTTTCCATCAGACTTCCTCATATCGTCTTTTCTTGATTTCAGAAGCTCGATCTTGAAATGACTGTAACTTTGTACTTTAAAATCTCAAAGTTCTGAAATTGTCTCTTGCATTAGCCCTCTAAGTCTTATTTCTAACCCCGCAAGTATGGTCAAGATTGGATTCTCCAATGAAGAGTTATGCCAAATCTCCCACGATGACCAGAGTATAGACTGGTTCATTAGAGCAAACTTGTAAGACGTGCCGTGGGTCCCTGTTTCAACCTTAGGTTTTGCAAATGATAACCAAAAAACTGCATTCCGTCCTCTTTCTATAACTTCTTACAAAAATTCCATCTGATGCTCAGAGCGAAAGTTATGATGATTTTCTCATGGTCACCTGTTTGGAATGTAATTCAGGGGTCTGCAAAAACCCTAACTTCCTCAGATTATATCTCTGAATATATAGTGGAACAAGATCTGAAATTCGGAGCCACGGTTCAGATCGATTTCTTCTCAAATGGGTTTTTCTTTGTGCTTCTGAGTCTTTGTAGCAAAATAGATATAGTGAAAATTCCACAATAACCTGTTTTAGATGAAATTCTGGAGCTTACAAAAACCCTAACTTCCTCAGATCATATCTCCAAAAATATAGCACAACAAGATTTGAAATTCGGACCCAATGTTCAGCGTGATTTATTTTCAAATGGGTTTTTCTTTTAGCTTCTCCAATTTCGCAGAAAAAAATTTATAGTGAAAATTCCACGATGACCTGTTTGGAGCAACGAAACCCTAGAATCCTAAAGCTTTGATACCAAATGTTATGAAACCAGCTCACAAAAAGATAGAAAACATAGATGACTGCCTTAGAAATAAGCCTCTTCGAGGGGGAAACCTCCTTTACATTACACAAATGAACAATTCTTGGATGATACAAATGGAAAGACCTCCTTTCTATATATAGGAGTCTAAGGGGTCATAATATAAGCAGAGCCGACATAACAATAATAATGTAAGGGCACAATAATAACAATAGTGGGCTTCTATGGGGCACAATAATAACAATATGGGGACTACATGGGCATAACAATATAATAAAGGGATTGTACTAATAAAATAAGGGGCTACACTAGTAGTACAGTAACCTAACAGCTAATGTTGAAAGGGCTAGTAGTGTAGGGATTTGTTTGGCTAAATAACATTGAACCTAGGTCAGGCCCCCTCAATCCATCAAATGGTTTTGTTGTCAGGACCAGAATCTACATAAGAGATGTGTGATATCATATAACTGAAATCCAACTAAGAAGGAGATCGAAGACTGGTTGGATAGAAATATCCACAAATTTGCAGCGCAGGAGAACAAAGACCCATGACCGACAAAGGAATAGTGGTTGGATGGATACCTATATACAAAGATCCATGAGATCTTTTTCTACTCCTTCCCAATTGAGTTGTACGAGTGGATCACGAAGCTAGCAGATAGCCAAGGAAGGTGGAAACTTGACAGTCCTATTGTTTAGACCTCGAAGCTAGTACATAAATTGGAAGCATCTGAGGACAAGATCGCCCACACTGTCGATCATTGGCTCGATCGTGTCATAGGAGGGTTTGTGACTAAATTCACGGTCGACACCTTGGTCAGCTACATCGAGGTGAAGTGGCACTTTTTCAAAGGACTGTGAGTTAAGTACGTGAAATCTTTGAATACCTGAATTAAAATTCTATTGTGTGAAAAACGTGTTATGCAGCTACCTTGATGTTCAGAACTACGTGAAGCGAAAAAAGTTACAGGAACGAAGGGAAAAAGGGTCCTGAATATAGTCCATTGATTTCACCTCCGAGAGGTGACGAGGAAGGGATAGCGAAGGTTTCTTCACAAAGTTCTATTCAGTTAATAAGACAAGGATTCCTACGAATACCACCTCCACCCGCACCACCTCTGACCTCACCACCATCACCTCCAACTTCACCCGTACCACCTCCACCTCCATCGTAGTTCAGTATGGCAAATTCAGTGAAGCTGCCTTTTTTCAAAGGTTTGGGAAATGAGGACTCAAACCAATTCTAGTTCATTGTGAAAGCTGTATAGGAAGCTCAAGGTGTTACAGATGATCATATAAAGAAGGTGTCAGTGGTTAGTGCTCTGCAAGATCGCACACTAACTTGGTATATCAAGTACTCTAATGATAACCCAAATGTTGGAGTGTCATACATCGAGACAACACTGAATAGAGAGCTCAATAGGCCTAAATCTGAGGCACAATCAATTGTGGGATTAAAGGAGATCGCGATGCAACTAGGCGAGACACTTGGGTGTTACAAATCCATTTGGGCACATCAACCCCGACTTATAAATTAGTACTATCAGGGCCCATAAAACCCTAATATAGTTGTTACATGCCCTAATGAAGTCAACCATCAGAATGCCTCCTTCCCAAGAGATTCCATTATTGAAATCATCCAAAAAATGTCTCTAAGAAGGTTAGTGTAGGTAGGCCTTTATCAGGGTGCGCTGCAGTGCAGCCTAGTACATTACCAGGGTGCATTGCAATGCACTTGAGCCCTCTTTGGCTTGCGTTGGGCGAATTTGAGCGAAATATGCTTTGGGGTTTGGAATATTCTTATCCATAGGATGCTTCTATAAGTTTCCGAAGGCTATTCACTCCTTTGGGCTCGAAATTGGATGAGGGAGGAAGTTAAGGAACATCAATCCCCTTATCCCTTCCTCCATGGAACTAAATCCTAAGTTTGGGAGGGCATTCATTGTCACCATTTATGGCATAACTTCCTTCATTCACCTATAAAAAGACCACTCATCTAAGTGATCAGGGGCTTGAAATCATTGAAATATAGGGAGATGCTGTTAGTATGAGACTTGAATTGGTTTCAAGTATTGTTAATGATGTCAAAATGTCTTGCTTGTTATGAGGAGAGGATGAGATTGAACTAGAGGAGTGGCATTGAATCAAGCAAATTAGGTTGTAACTCTTCCTTTTACTAATAAAGTGTTCAAAGCTTTTTCCATATGTTTGTATTGTTCATTGATGCTTTCATATGTGTATTATGTACTTGATTCCATTCTATGTTTAATCAATAGATCATTATCATATGCTTTGATCAGTTTTTTGTCTTTTGTCTGTGTGCAGGTACTTTTCAAGCGGATTAAGTATAGAAAGGAGTGACAAAATTGGTCAAGGGAGATAAGGAGTAAGTGAAAGATTCAGGTAGGCTTCTTTACTGTCTTATTTAATGTATTGGTTATAGATACAGTAGAGAATGCTTTGCACTGTTGTTCTAGACTTAGCTACTAGTCTAGGGTTTAAGCGTTTATCCATAGACACTAAAACTTTCCAAAACACTTGGGAACTAGATCAGAGGTTAAAGTGTACAAACCGCGAAGCCAACATGAATTTGACAGACGGAAAACATCACGAGTGGTTTGTGGCTTCACTACCACCACACTTAAGCGTTGCGTTGTCACCACAAAAGATAACTACTTAGGAGGAGGCCTTGGAGATTGCAATGAGACTACATGAAACATCGATGCAAGATTAAAATCTAGAGGTTCAACAGATCCATGCATAGTTGAAGAATCTGTGCCTTGAGAAGCAAAGTCTGAATCAAGACATCACAGTTTGACCCGAGGTGCGCAAAGAGGTATGGTGCCTGAAATGCAAGAGTCAGGGGCATGACAAGGATTATTGCCTGGTATTTTTGAACTACAATGCAAGAGGAGGACTGATGCCTCTAAGGCCAGAAGCTCAAGCAGGACTGAGCGTGAGGCCTACATTATGATGTGTTATATGTCAGGTAGCAGGAAAACATGTCACAGATAACTATCATTTGTTGCAGAAGTTTGGACAGACCCCGCAATAGTTGTTTTGCAACTTTTGTAGATCGGTAGGGCATGATGAGCGTAATTGCAGGAGTTATGAATTGATGATGGATAGAACTCACACCTATAGGGTTCAGGCAGAAACGCAGCACCCAGACCAAAGTGTAGGGATGGCGTGAACAGGATTTCAAGGGTGTGGACGAGCCCGAGGTGGAGGAGGACTTGGAAGAGGTCAGGGATAGTTGATATACTACAATTGCAAAGGACCAAGACACTATGCCCACGATTGCACTAACCCAACCCATTCGTCGTGCAAATATTGCATGCTGTTTGATCATGAAACGGAAGATTGTCATATGCCGAGAGCTAGGATACGAGACAAAGGGGCTACCACCTCCGTTGATTCAGAACCTACAGATAATGAGGTCTGAGCTGCGCGAAGAGGATCCAAATGTAAATATAGTGCTCAGGAGTGGAATCGCGACAGGGGATGATAAGGGGAAACAACCATAAGATAGTACATGGGTTTGCAAATCTCTGAAAAAGGAGGCTGAGTTCGATTTGGAGTGCGGACATGAAACCTTCATGGAAGCTAAGAAGAGCTTCGTTGAGGCCTCCACCTCAGGAAGCAAGGATAAGCTTGATCAGGAGATGGGCCCCTCTATGCTCACATCTTTCCTCGAGACTTGTATGAAGTTACTGTGCGATAGTAAGGCTGTGAAAGGGTTACAAGAGCTCATCAATAGATGCATTGGAACTACTCCAGGTGAGTCACGCGTAGTACGAAAGATTGGAAAGCATAAAACAAGGATGAGATGGGAGGAGAGTATGAAATGAATCAGGTATTTTTGGACCTATGATCAGAGGCAAACGTCCTACCAAAGTAGACTTGGGAACGGATGGGGAGACCCGCGCTGCAATGGTATCCAATTCAACTAAGGATGGCCAATCAACAGAGGATCATCCCCATGGGCTGACTGCAAGGGGTGACTGTGGATATTGAAGGTGCGAGCGCACTGGCTGATTTTGAAGTAATAGAGATAGTGGATGATAGCAACCCCTATCCCGTGCTCTTGGGAATTGATTGAGCTACTAATATGAACAGGGTAATCAACCTAAAGAAGCAAAAGATGATATTTGAGAAGAAATCACTATGTGTAATAGTACGCCTAGATCTTGCTGAAGGATCACGCTATACGGAACCAGTCTGCGATTATGAGAGTGATGACGATCTGGACTGTATCTATAAGATAACGCGAGATCAAGGTTGGGTGAATCCCACCATGGATGGACGAATTACATGGGATCGTGAGAGTTCCTATACTTCGGACTCCAATGAAGAGTTAGAACGCTGGTAGAATCGGTTACATGAAGTAACTACACTGAACTGCAACATGATGACTTGATCGTTGCATTGTGTGTCCTTAGAGGTAAGAAATATGCCTACTTATGATGGCCTGAATGAGGTAGATATCTTTTTGGATGCATTTGAAAGGGAGGTACTAGAAAAGAAGCGGTTCCAGGCGTTGGACTGGCACTACTCCTACGCCCGCAAGATGGTGGGGTAGGCATAAGGGGAGCCTTGATGATTGGCGCGAATGTAGGAGGATGATGAGAACATGATTTGGGAAGCCTAAGATGTGAATGACAGACAAGTATGATGGGCAGGATGATCCATGCACGCATTTGGCCAAATCGACCCAGGCTTATGGATAAAAGCCCCAACCTGAATGGGTGCAGTTTTTCAGTGACACCCTGGATGTTGTTCCGATGAATTGGTATGTAAAAATGGAGCTCCGCCATGGTACAAGTGAATGGGATATTCTGCGTGAGGGCTTTGTAATGACATTGAGTATTGAAGACAGGTTTGACTGTATTGATGAGGCACTACAAGAAGTGAAAGCAGCTATCTTTTGGGTACCACGGGGTCCTTTGGACCTAAATCAGTTTGAGCGGGCTACTCAGCCAAGTCACATGCTAGAATGCTATAACGTGACCGACGAAGAAGAAGATGAGGATCCACGGAAGATTAACATTACAGAAATAGAAGGTCACCGCGAGGTTAAAGGATAGGAGATTGAGAACCCTAATATAACCACGCCGTTGAAAATGAAACAAGTAAACATTGGTACGGAGGCAGAACCCAAATTCGTGAAGATTGGATAATATCGGGACGACACGATGATGGATAAGGTCACTGAATTGCTCCGCGAATACCAGGATTTATTCCCTACCAAGTTTACGGATCTGAAGGGGATAATCGTGGACCTAGGAATGATGAAGATTACATTGAAGCCCGACGCGAAATCGGTTAAGAAAAGACCTTACCATCTTAATCCGAAATATAAGGAGAAGGTCCGCTTAGAGCTAGACAAGATGTTCGCGACAGGCATCATTAAGCCTGTGGAAGAATCTGACTAGGTAAGCCCAATGGTGGTATAGGAGAAAAAGCAGAAGGATGAAGTAAGGATATGCGTGGATCTTGAAAATTTGAATGACGCTTGCGTACATGATCCTTTCTCGACTCCATTCATTGATGAAGTGTTGGACAATGTAGGTGGCCAAGAAGCATATTCCTTCACTGATGGGTTCTCTGGGTACCTCCAGATCAAAATCACGCCGGAGGATAGGAGAAAAACGACCTTCGCGACTGAGTGGGGTTGTTTTCAGTACACTATAATTCCGTTTGGATTGAAGAATGCGCCTGTGATCTTCTCGCATGTAGTTGTGGCTGCGTTCAAGGAATTTATTCATAAGTTCCTGGAGGTATATTTTGACAACTGGACTGTGTTTAGGCTGGTTAAATGCCATGTAGAAAGCTTGTGCCTGATGCTGGATACCTGTCGAAGAAACCAGAACGCGCTCAATCTCAAGAAATGTTTGTTCTGTGTTCCTTTTGGGAACCTATTGGGGCATGTGGTTTGCAGATAGGGAATGATGGTAAATCCCGCAAATATAGCAGTGATATTGAACTTGGAAGCACCAAGGAGTATGAAGCAACTGCGCGCTGCCCTAGGACATATGGGATATTACAGAAAGCTTATCAAAGGTTATGCCCAAATCACCGCGCTTATGGAAAAATTGTTGAAGAAGGATGTCACTTTTTGCTGGAACGAGGATTGTAAGAAGAGCTTGGATATATTGAAAGAAACAATGGTCACCGCGCTAATTCTAGTCTTCTTGGATTGGAAGAAGGAGTTTCATGTACATGTCGACGCGTCATGCATAGCATTGGGAGCGGTACTGACATAGGCTGGAGGCCAAGGCTTGGACCATCCTATCGCGTTCACAAGCCAAAGATTATCCAAAGCGAAGAAGAACTATTCCACCACTGAGCGCGAAGGGCTAGTTATGGTGTATGTGCTCCAGAAGTTTAGGCACTACTTGCTGGGAGGCCATTTTAAGATGTATATGGATCACTTCACGCTGAAGTACCTAGTCAATAAGCCTATGTTGGGGGGGAGAATCTGCAGGTGGCTCTTATTATTCCAGGATTATGATTTTGAAGTTATTGTAAAGCCTGGATGACTGAATGCGGGACCAAACCATCTATCGCACATCAAAACAGGGGAAGAGCCCACCAACTTGGAAGACAAATTGCCTGATGCACAACTATTTGCAATGCACATCATGGATGGTCATTTTGAGGATCTAATATATTTCCTGATGACAGTTACTACACCGGAAGGATAAACTATCCATCAAAAGAAGGAATTAGTAGTGCAAGTGACAGATTTCTCTGTCATTCCTGGGCATTTGTACAAAATGGGGTCTGATGAGATATTGCGATGGTATGTACTTGAGTTTGAAAGAAGCAGCATCCTCATAGATGCTCATGGGGGTGCCGCAGGAGGAAATTATGCAGGAAGAGCAACTGCGCAGAAGATTCTACGCATAGGGTTGTGTTGGCTAACCCTCCATTAGGACTCAAAAGTGTATTGCAAGAGGTGTGATGTGTGTCGAAGGATTGGCAGGCCATCCCGAAGGGATGAGATGCCTTTGAATCCAGAGATGAAGTTGCAACCCTTTGAGAAGTGGGCAATAGACTTTTTGGACCCATTCAACCCCAAAGAAAGACAGGACCAAGGTACATTATCACCGCGATGGAGTATTTGACTCGTTGGGTAGAGGCACAACAGATGAAGGACTGCACAGGCGTGATCACTGCAAAGTTCCTCTTTGAGCACGTACTAACGCGATTTGGCTACCCAAAGATCTTGGTGAGTGATTACGGTATGCAGTTCCTGAATGAAACGATCAGCGCATTGATGGAGGAATTTCAGGTATATCATCAGAAGAGCATGCCTTATCACTCGCAGGCTAATGGGACGGTGGAAGCATTCAATAAGGTGCTCGAAAATGCGCTGACCAAGGTTTGCAATGCTCGGTGAAGTGATTGGAACCTATGCATACCTACAATATTATGGGCTTATCGAACGACATGCAAAAAGTTGACTGGACAAACCCTCTTTAGGCTCGTCTATGTGGTTGAAGCAATAATGCCTATGGAATATATTGTACCTAGTCTGCACATAGCGGCGCTCACAGGTATGACAGATCACAAAGCCCTGGAGCAGAGGCTCACACAGCTGGATGAGCTCAAGGAAGAGAGATATTTAGTTGGATTTCACCAACAGGTCCAAAAGTAGCACGAAAAGGCATGGCATGATCGACACATTAAGCTACGCACATTTAAGGTAAATGACTTGGTTTTGTTATATGAGAGTAAATTTGATAAATTTACAGGAAAATTCTGAATGCACTAGTTAGGGCCCTATGTCATCAAGGAAATACCGATGGAGGAGTGGTATAGCTGGTAAAATTAAATGGAGAACCCTTCCCAGGAAAGGTGAATGGCAGTCACTTGAAGCTATACACCGGTTATCTGACCATGTGATTAGATGAAGGTAGCATAGTCTTAGCGCTCCAGGCAGCTGAAAGGAGGCGCACGAATATAAACTACACTACCTGGGTTGGGGAGTTGCGCGATTGGAGGATGGTGTGAAGAAAAGAAGTGTCACAAGGTTTGCGGCAGTGCGGAGGGAGCTGTGCTAACCAGGGAGAAACTGCGTAGGTCGGCCGGAAAGTGACCGTTAAAGTCACTGTTCATGATTTGACTATATAAGTCAGGCCAAATGGAGCGGGCAGCCACATTTCAGATGAAATTTAAGGCTCATATCCTTGAAAATCTGCTGCCAATGCAACATTAATGAACCAAATTTTGGGGGAACGGTTGGATTTGAATTCAAAATGCCCTATAAATTACAAGTTGTTGTCGAGAAAGAAACACTTGGCATTTTGAGTATTGAGTTGTTGAGCTCTGAGACACCTATGGACTGAGAGTTCTTCGAGGCTTTCAAAGAGACTCCCGCATTTGCGAACTTTCCAGAGAAATTAGGAGCACTTTAGAAAGCGTTATGTCAGCACCCCCTGAAATCATAAATACCGAACAAGTAGTAGAGGCACTGACACAGGAAATGGAAAGAGAGGTAGAAGTAGCTGCTCCGGAAGTGGCTGAAGTATTGGCAGAGGTCCCCAAATCACCAAGAACGCCAAGACTGAAGCCAACCCAAACCAAGGAAACTGTGAAGGACAAGAAGGGCAAGTAGCCTACCATACCGATGCGTGCATCACCAAGGAGAACCCACCAAAGGCCACTGCATAGGAGAAAGGCAAGGCCATAAACCTAGAACTAGAGGAGGAAGATATTGAAGACATCCCAATGGACGATGAGGATGTGGGAACTGAAGTGGAGGTCGAAGCCCAGGGTGCGGACCCTATTACTCATTTGCGGAGTATGTCCCTCCACGCAAGCTTAAGTCCAAGGTACCAAAGGACACCAATGAGAATAAGACTCCCCTACAAACCCCTCTGCTACTGGATGAAATTTCTTTCGACGGTCCACGCTTGGCATAAGTGGCACTACTAGAACTTGAAGACTGGGACTTGGCAGACCATGAGAAGTTCCCACACCTGGCAACCGAGCAGCTGATACGCTACACCATAGACATGAATACGGGAATGACAACATTGGAGCTGCGGAGTTGGCTGAAGGGGGAAGAAAAGGCAGGGTTGCTCAACCTACTCTCGGTGCCGCATTATAACCGTACCCCGGTGACAGTTTTGGTCATCAAGCAGCTGTTGTGCTTGGTGCATGATGTGTGTCCATGGCTGGAGGAGCCGATACCCATCACAGATAGGTTGATTCACCGAATAACACGCTTGCCATACACGGGTGAGAATTCGGTGATGATCTTTAGCAGAAAGGGTGGCAAGTAGGCTCTCACAGAATCAATGAAGGAGAAATTTTAGTTGGTGAATAAGTTGCGCGGGTATGACATATCTAGCATCTGCAATCGCGTTGTGAAGGTAGTCACACAAATCCTCGCAGGGAAGGTAACGAGGAAGTGTTGCGTCGATGATGTGTCAACGCTTGTCCTCGCACTCGCACATCAGTGCGCTGAAGGAGTCCAGTTCAACTGGTTGGACTACCTTCGCAGAGAGTTCCTGGAGAACTTCCATGAAGCACAAGAGCTCAGCAAGACGTTCCACTACACGTGCCTCTTGCTGTCAATTGTGTTGGTAGCATGGGAGCTACCAGAGGATAGCCAGTTCCCTTTGGTCGCGCTAGACCTCCCTAAGGTAGTGAAGTACGCTTTGTTTTGGGCGACCAAGGATGCGCGACGAGTCCGGGACAACAAGATCTTCTAGATCTTGATGGAGATGAATATCAGGATGGCCATCAATTGCAAGCTGCGATTATCTCCCACAGTGTACGCCAACCTATAGGGCTACGCCGAGTTCAAAGCCTATTTCCAACGAGTATCCATCAAGGCGCAGAAGGACCCTGCACAAAAGTGGTACGACTTGCCGTATCTGGCCACGGATGTCGCCATTGATGCGGTGCTTGATCAATAGGTGGCAGAATGGCGCACTACCATGGACTTGGTAGTTAGTGGGTGCAATTCCGCCACACAGAAGAAGAAGGAGGAGGCCAAGCTAAAGATGGCACAGCTGGCCGAGAAGAGGAAACAGGAAGCTGCTGATAAGGCCCAGGCGAAACAGGCAGGAAAGTAGACAGGTGAAACAGAGCGTGGCTTTGACAAAGGCGCGACGTCGCCTTCACCTGAGACAGAAGATGAAGAAACAAAATAGCACGACGCGGACCCTCAAGAGACGTTCGCTTGCATTAAGCCCCCAAGAGAGCTGGAGAAAGGAGGGTCCAGGAAGAAATCAAAGGCCACCAAGACTTCGCTGGACCCTATCACATTGACAGAGGGTGACTTACATGATATCGATGACATAGTCAGGGATGTTACCTCGAAGGCCCTGAAGCAATTTTAACAACAACAACAGATCATCCTAGGGGCCATCCAAATCGGGTTGCAAGAGTTGTAGACCCACATGTAGCAAGCTGGCACATCAGAGGCTGTTGATATGCTGCACACGAAGGCTTCCAGTGTGATAGTGTTGCCAGATGGAGCATTGACCAGAGAAAATGAGGCTGACAGGCCCACTATCAGTGCTCTAAAGGGAGTTGGGTTGAACCTAGCAGCACTTCTGCGTGAAGCACTCCACCTCTTACAGGATGGAGTAATTACAAAACTGAGGGTTTGAGAGCACCGCGCCCTGTAGGTAATCAGCGAACAATAGATCAACAACGAACAGATCGCCCTACAGAGAAATGTTGCCATTGCCGCTTAGACTAAGGCGACCAATCAGAGAAAGAGGATTATGCAGGTCGTTGAGGAGGCTACGCATCCACAAGTTGGCCACAGGGGTGCGCAACACTCGAACTGAGATGGCGCGGGTTCGGTTGGAGTTGAACTTACAAATTACAGAGCTACAGTTGAGGGCCCAACCTTCACACCACCAGAAGTAAATGAAAAATGGGCGACCGCTGTCACGAAGGCAATAGTGGCGGTGGAGAGTGTAGTAGCAGACTACACATAGTTGTTTGAGCAATCATTTGAGGTCTTAGCAAGCTTGTAGGAGGACCCCAATATATAGAGGCTAGATACCGAAGCATGTGAGCTACAACATCGCTACGATGAGGTTAAGATCATAGTGTGAATCGTCACACTGACACAAAGACTAGCCAAGCTATAGGAGGCCAAGCAGCTGAAGGAACAGGTGGACGCAGCACTGCACAAGGAAGAAGTGCTGAAGGTGAGACTAAAGCCCTGGCTGGAGGAAGCTTATGCAGTCATAGGAAATATTGAAGGAAAGCTTGTGAATTTGCAAGCGACACAAAGAAAGTTTCAAGCTAATAGCGCAGGAGTAGTGACCAAGAAGATAATGGAAGACGCCAAGCAGGCAGCACCTCAATGCATGGCCGAGGTAGAAGTCATACGGGTTGAGTTGGACAGGCTTCGCGCAAAGATCTCCACGCCTACTGAGTGACTCAAGGGCGAGTCATGATGTTTTTGTTTGGGTCCTGTTGGGAGCGGGATCCCCCAAGGGTAGTTTTGGGGTTAAAAGCCCATGTTTTAGTCAAATTTTACAATAAATTTGTGAAGACTCCACATTTTGTGGTTGCGAAGCGCGAAGGTGTCATGTGTCATAAAGGGTAGTCCTCCCTTAGTTCTGTAAAGTAAATTCGGTTGTAGGAGATCTACCCATGGTCCGCGGACCATGGAATTGTATAAAAGGAGCTAAGCTCTAAGTAGTTTTAGGGAGAGAGACGATGATGAATCAAGTAAGTAAGTCGTAGCTCTGAAGTAAGAAATCTAAGTCTTAGGTTGTAGCATAGGTAGAGGCTCTGCAGCTGAGTGCGCAGAGGCATAGGGTAGAAGTCTACAACTGAGTGCACGAACCCCTGCAGTTGTGTGCGCAGGGTGGACAGAGTTTGTAAACACTTGGAAGATATTAATAAAGAGAGATATTCTGTAATTTCTGTGTCTGTGTTCTATTGATGCATCTTGATATGTTATGTATGAATTTCCTTTATTATGCTTATATGATGCACAAATGAACACAATTACATTAGATAACTAAACGCGATCAAGGATATCTGTTTACGCGGTGTTAACTTTAATTATCTAATAAGATAAGTAAGACACTTAGAGTAATTTGAGAATCTACACGGAGGGCTGCCCTAGCAGCGTGAAAGTACCTGTGTAGCAGGTTAGGGCTGCGTGAAGGTTGATCGTACCCTTTCATGGAGGTATTGAAAGCTGGAATAGAGGGCTCGTTTGCAAGCCCTAGAGCGAAGTGACCTGCGCGAAGGCAGGGATAGAGGGAATCAAATGATGTCACAACCATCTCGGGTGTGGAAATTTGGTTCCAGCATCCCCCCACACTGTTTCGAGTGAGACTTTGTTTCGTGCTGCGCGAGTTGATGCCGAAAGGGCCAGTAGTGTAGGGCTTTCTTTGGCTAAATAACGCTGAACCTGGGTCAGGCCCCCTCAAGCCAACACGCTGAACCTTGCCTTTACATTGACGGGAAGGAATGATCTCGCATTAGTAATTAACCGTGCCACTCCATTAAACACGTACAGGCTCCTTCGTACATGACGATAGAGAAATTTTGTGGAAACTTGTGTCGGTTCTGCTTGGAATTTGGTTGCAGATAGAATTATCGGCAATTAAGTAGCAAGAGACCGTAAAATAATAATTCGCTCTCTGATTTTTACATCTTATTGGTTAAATAAGAATAAAATGAGATTTCATGAATAAAATGAAATTCAATGAATATGATGGAAAATAGTAAACCTAATCTTTAACTAGGGTATAAACTCTTACTCTTTACCCCGTACCCATTTTTGGAAAAAGATTCTATTAAAAACATGGTTTGTTGTATAATTCTATGTCTTGCACATGTTTTATGGAAAAATATTCTATTAAAAATACGGGTTAGGGTTTTATGTTAAACATGGAAATGTTTAATATAATAATTATTGTGATTGTGTTATATTATATTATAATTTATTATTGTGAAAAATATTGCTGTAAAGTGATAATTAATTTAGCAATTATTGTGTTAGAATCCTGTATTTAATATTAATATTTATAGTTGATTTTAATATTAAACTAATATTAGCTTTAGTATATGGTTTCAACGTTAATTTAGATTTACTTATACATTTGAATACTTAATTTATTCTTATCTATATTAAAATTCTATACTAAAATTTAATATCTAAATTTAATATTAAAACTTAATAATAAATACTAAAACTTCATATTTATATTTGTTTTTTCATAGGTGGAAAACCTATCATAACTTAATTGTCAAATAACAATTAATGTAGGGTGACTCATCACCGTTATTCAAGAATCATGCCACCTGGATTACGTTTTCACTTCTGCTAGATGTCTCTGTCTCTGGGAGTTGACCTGTTTCCTTACAACCCCACGAAGATGAGTTCTTACCCAAGTAGAAACAATTTTAGAGCATAATTAATATTATAATTATAATATATTATAATTATAATACAATAATATTAATTTTTTAAATTATTTTTATAATTATATTATAATAATACTAAATATTAATATTGGAACTTAATATATTAAATTTTCACATTAATATTATTATTATAATAATAATAGTAATAATTATAATTATTAGAATTATTATTATTATTAATGTATACTTATCTGCATATATCAATCACAATTACTACATGTACTAGATATATGTTTATTAGTCATTTATGAATGACATTTATTAAGGTAGTTGTGCTAGTTTATGTCCCAAACATGTTTTATGGAAAAAGATTTTACAAAAAACATGGTTTGCTATATAAAGTTGTTGATTTATCTTGTGTTGGCCAACATTTAATCCTCACGGAGTGGGGAGAAGTGTTAGAAAATGTAGCAAGAAATGCTCAATTTGACTTTATCCTTAGTCAAATTGAGCAAATCAAATTTTGACATCACCAGGACAACTTGGAGGCAGTTAACTAGTATGACACGACTCTTGTCACTGAGTTAGATCGGCAAGTTCGAGTTAGTGGGTTTGGAGTTCACTCATGCATGTGTTGATTGCTAAATTATAGAAATCTCGTTTAGTTATTGTCACTTGTAATCAATTAACTGACCTCTATCAATTATTAGAGTCGAAGGTTAGTTATGCCATGAAACAACAGTCTAACTCGGAGATCTATCACTTAACTGATCAATCAACCCAAATTAGCCCAGACATGCATGAAATTTGAATTTTCCAGCTGGAGTGGAGGAGCCAAAACAACCCAGACATGCATGAAATTTGAATTCCCCAAATGGAGTGGAGGAGACAAAGGCTAATGTAAGGTTTAGTTGTAAACTAGTTGAGTGTATAATTGTTGCATGAGATCAGGAGATCAATTCCTTGGGAATTGCACAAGGAAATAGGGACCTCCCTATTGTTTAGGAGCTCAAAATTGTGCAGGATTGCATAAGGAAATAAGAGGCTGGAGGAGGCAAAAATTGGCTTGGCTAAGTATTGAATATAGGTTCTCATTCAATAGAGATAACAATTTTTCTTTTTGCAGGTAGTGCTCAAAGCTGGAGCATTTCAATATGTGAAATATTTTCAATCTGTGATGTGATTGACACAATAGGTAACGGAGAATATTAAGCAGGCAAATATCGAAGAAAGACTCATAAGAATAATTTCCCAAGATATTATTAGTGAAAGATATTGGCTTATTTTCTTCATCAAGATCAGTTACAATATATTTCGTATGTTTCTCCCTATCAACTCGGATCTGATTAGGTTTACCATTATAAGGGAGCCAAAAATGAGATGAATCTATAGCAAAATAGAAATGAAGCTTTTCTGACCAAGCCCTACTCAAAATAAGGCCATAAAATTCAGGGATATCTACCACCAAAATATCTATAATTTGAAAGCCTTTGAATTGGAGGACAGTGTAATTAGTACTTCATTCATTTCTCCTTGAACCTTAACTTTTGTTCTATCAAGCTAACTATTTGTACAACAAATTTATGGGGTTTCACATTCAATTTCAAGCATACAAAGTAAGGCATGATATTAGAATAATTGCCCAAATCTACTAGACAATTGTGAATGATTTTATTGAAAATTTTGAAAGTTAAAATAAAATGAGGTGAATGTGAATTAGACCTATCTCCAATTAAAATTGCATCAGAGGAATTTAACTTATCATAAGGAAACATGAGGAGGCTAAGTCTTTCCTTTAGAGGCCTTGGCAATTACAGTACTTGAAGGTAATGGAGAAGAAGGAACAACATTCAATTCATTAAGTAACAACTTTTGTTGTTGCTTTTATTTACTTACCTCATATAAAGAAATGTTAGCTTTGGTATTTTTCATATCCTCAACAATGTTATATTCAATGGAATCAGAAATTATTAGAATTTTCAATGAAGAAGAAGTGGCTAGATGAAGTTTGGGATTATTTGATGCAGAACTTGAAGATTGGTTAGAAGATTTTTTCGACATACCTTTCTCATTAAATGAACCATTTTGGATTTTTTAAGTCTTCTGTGCAGTATCTACAAGACCTTTACTTCGGGTACTAATAGGAAGAGCCTCTTCTTCTTCTTCTTCTTCATTTTATGAAGTAGTGAGGATAAAATCCCATAGGCCATTTGCTTTAGTTACCTCCTCTTCTCCGGTTTCTTCTGTTGATATTGTAACTTCTTCATCTGTATTTTCATTATATATCCAAGCAGGTGGTTGAGATTGAAAAGGCTTGTTCATTTTCATAGATATGAGAGGTGTTTTAGTTGATGACTCAGCTACTTGGTTTTTTACCATTTCGTTGGACATGGTATTGAGAACTTTTGTAGACGTTCTAGATCAAAAGGATCTTTGGGAATTTTCTTTTTATATTCTTCTTTAAAAGTTATCTTCTTAGCTGGTTTTCTTTCTTCGACATTGACTTTCTTCTCAAGGGCTAATACCATTTTTTCAACAACCAAAGCTTCTTTCATATTATCAGTTACTAATTGTCTTTTGAGTTTTGTCAATGAACTTCACAATGTTTAAAGGGAGGGCACTGATATACCATTCATTCTTAACATCAGCACCATGTCTAGATGTAGTAGGGATCTTATTCAAAAGTTTATTAAATCTTGAATTAAAATATTTAACTTTCTCATTAGGTGAGGTTTAAAGATTTGAAAATTCATTAATTAATGTCCACATTGTTGTTCTATCATCCCCTAATTTCTTCAGGAATTGTCTTCGAATGTATCCCAATTAGTAGTTGATCCTAATGGTAATGAAAAATACCAAGGCCTCGATGATCCTTTAAATGTATAAGGAAATAATCTACACACTACATCCTCTTTAGAAATTCCATTAAGATTTATTGCCAACATAAAATTATGTAGATGTTCTTTTGCAAGAAGTCCATCATCTGGATTATATTTAGGAAACCATTTCTTGATGTTTAGGAAAAGGGTGCAGAGGAGGAGTCATCACAATTGCTCCTGGATTGTTCCATGGTATATCTGCCATTCTAGGGTTAACAATAGGACTAGTGGTTGATGACGAAGATCTAGAATTAGAT
>APFE030852289.1:7231-27726 GCA_000404065.3 Pinus taeda
GCAAAACAGTATGCATCGCACCTTGTACATTGGGAAGGTGATATGCATTGCACCCTCTGCATTGAGCTTTCAGTATGGTCCAGTTTTGACCATTTATGAGCAGTTTTCAGTGGAGAACTTCTGGGAGATGATGTAATCAGTTGACCTTGTTCCTTTAGGCAGTGAAGCAACCCTTTTAGGGACTTAAGAGCCCTCAGTTTATGGACATTTGTGATTGGGGTTGAACTACCCAAAAATGTTCATAACACTTATGCCCCTAAGCTTGTGATCCCATTTTTGACACTACCATTTTTAGATCATGATGATGTATGCAAACCAGTTTCTACATATATATACATATGGGTTTAAGTCTTTTACTTATGAATGTGTGAATGATATACAATGGATCACATGTTTTTATGTATTTCATGCATGTGTAGTTATCTTGATTATAAATGGGATAATTCCATTCCAACAGATATTTACCTAACGAATAAGTCAATGCACTAAAACTCTAAGGGACATGTTGATAAATGATGTAATCGAATGAAAGTTCAAGCATGCATGCCCTTAAATAATGATGAAAAAAGGAAAGATTCCAGAAATTATAGATTTGATTTGATTGTGATTCCATGAGCTAAGAGTCCATGTTGACCACTAACTAATAGACTCCTAGATAAATGGCTTTGGTTAAGAGTTCAATGATGGTGTTGTATTCTGCAACATTGTTAGTGGGAGGGCCAAGAAATATTCCCCCTAAACTTAAAGTTCATCAACAGGAAAACAGAGAACCCAAGATATGGAAGCAATGTTTCAAGAACTATGGCTAGCGCCATAGGTATATCTTACATAGATCAAAGAGGATATGAACATTTTTAAACCAAGTAATAAAAAGGACAAAAAAAGGACCAAAACGAAACACACATGCAAGAAAAAGTAAAAAGCATACTACATACATATGTACAAGGAACCATGCCCGCAAAAATAAACACAATATGACCCAAGATGGAGCCCATTAGGTGGTTCTACAATGATGCACCCATCAATATCAGTATACTTCGAACAATCATATGCTCTAAATTCGACACAAATGTGATAAGCACCATTGTGCTTGATGATTGGGAATGATGTTAGGTACCCAATTGGGAGATGCATTACACAGGCTCCTATGAAGAAAATGTGCAAGAAGTTGAGGGTCAATACCAAGAATCATTTCGTATATAATCTGAATTGGATCCTTAAACTCTCTTAAAGTTACCCAAACTCTGTAAAGAAACTCATGCCGAAGTTCAAAGTCTTGTGGATATCGAGCTTATCAGAAATAACCTCTGAGCAATGGCAATTTGTGGTCAGCGTGGAACAACAAGGACCCTCGATCAAAGCGCACAGACCATTGGCCCATGGTGACCACACACTGGCACAAATTGGCAATCGGGAGGCCAAATCCAAAACAGAGGCAGTTTCTAATACCCGATTAGCGCTAATCACGTATTGTAGGGCATCCCCCTCAGTGAAGGAAACCCCCAAGCGCTCGGTCACGAGGAAAAGGCACAAAACCGTACGATAATCACCGATTCCGTTATAACGTGGGTCCTGCGCCAAAACCAGCAGGATATCATAAGCACTTCAGGCAGTAAGCGGGTTCGACCAAGTCCTGCGTGATTCCATACACTGGGTGACATTTGTCTAGCAGATGAGAGAGGAAACCAATCACATCGCGCGAGTAAAGGTCATGCAACTTACCCGTGCGATGTTGACGGAGACCGTAGGATCTAGAGGCTCTAGATTAATGGCAGAGATGTGACTGATGGATGACCAGATTTGACAAAGTCATAAAGTAGATTGTGCAGGACTTTGAAGTCTGACGTGGACGATGAGTTGGCAAAGATTCGTGTTTCGCGGGAATTCTTGGAGTAAATGGAAATAACGGTCGTTTCAAACGATCAAGTGTTTCCGGTGAACTTGACACTTATCTATTACGGAATAGGTGGCCACTTCCCTGTGAGGTGTGATGCAGTGACTGTAACAGCCGAAGAAGGGATTCAAACGGACAGAGGTAGGGAACGAGAGAGCTGAAAGTGGAAATGAACAGTTAGGAAGTAGATGGCTTAAAGCCATAGACTGACAGAGATAGATCAAGGAGAAGAAGAGAGGAGAGCGAACAGCAAGAAAAAGTTGGATGCACAGAGAGTCTTTGGAGTCATTCAGAGGTTGACTGAAAAGCCAGAGAGCTCAATTGACAGCAGGATATTATTGTTGGCGTTGCTTGGAGGTCGAGCGACTCACAGCAGCATGAAAAGGCGAGAGAAAGAGCTTATAAAGCCAGAGCAAAGAGCCACAAGCCACAACCAGAGCCAAGAGCCAAAGCGAGCGCCAGAAGCAAGAGCTGAGAGCTAGAACTAGAGCTCGAGCCAAAGAGCCAAAGCTAGAGTCAGAGCCAAGAGCCAAAGCCAAAGCCAGAAAGTCGAAGAGCTCCAAGAGCCAAGGGATAAGATGGTTTTTTGAGCCCAATGTTCTTGTGTAAAACATTGGAGTTGAGTGTGGAACTTGTAAAAGAACTGTTGCCATAATCCCAGAGAGCTTAGTCGAGTTGACTAGAGCTCAAGGAGACGTAGCCCAAGCATTTCGAGTGAACTCCTATTAAATTTTTGTCTTATGTGTTTTCTTATTACTGCATTTGTCTATTATCATATGTATTTACATATTAGCATGAACAACCGAATTTTAAAAGCACATAAATAGTTAAAAACACATGCCATCATACACCTTATTTTCAAGCATTTCTTAATTCTACATTGGTTAATCATTAAGACTTGGGAAACTTTAAAGATTTGGAAGTGGGAGAGGTTCCTGTAAGTTAGAGAAGAATCCTAAGAGCCCCATTTTCAGATCAGGTGGTATCGGAGCTTAATATTGATTAACCCCACCTTCAAAGAAAGTTGTATCAAAGTGCTTGATTGAGAGGGCAAAGATTGCTTTTCTGAAAGGTTTTTGGACAGTCAAGGATTGATTGCTTCATTGATCTATGCTTGGTTGCAAACTGACTAGTGTTTGAGTTTTCAAAGGTGAAGGGAAATCTATTGATAGCTCAGTCCAAGAAGGACAAGAAAGAAGAAGGGTTGAAGCCATTCTTCTATCCCAAAGGACCTCATGGAAATCCTTGAAGCAAAAAAGGTTGTTGTAAGAGGTTACTGAATAATCTCTTTAATAATCTTGTTTGGAGTTCTTTTGTTCATTTTCATAATGATGACTTCTACAAGTGAATCCTCGAATTCTTCTTTCTTCACAAGTTCCTTTAATCGAGACATGAAGCAAGACTTGTTCATCGTGATGAACAAGGTAAGAGAAATGTATGAGGATGGAAGGAAGAGAAGTTGAATTCCGTGGAGGAAGAGAAGCAGATGCTTTCTGGCGAATTACAGGAAATGGAGAGGCAACTTCATATTGCAAATATGAACCTGAAAAGGATGCATGAGTCAGAGTCACAACTCTTTGTTGCCAAAGAAGCCTTGGTCAAGTATCAGCTTGAAGAAGAGGTAAACCATTCTAGTTTGTCTTCAAATTCGTCTAAGAATGCTTATATTGGTTCTTTTGAAAAACATACTAAAGGCATAGGTTCCAAGCTAATGTCCAAGATGGGCTATGAAGGAAAAGGATTGGGAAAATATGCACAAGGTATTGTTGAGCCAATAATGGTTGAGGAAAGTCCTAAGTATTTGGGTCTCGGCTATGGACAGTCTTATGGAGAGAGTTCCAAAGCTTCCATGAAGGCCATTGAAACAGTTCCAAAAAGGAGTTTCACTACTGGTCCTTTACCTCAAAAGTGTGAGGATTGTATTCAGGAGGAATGCAATAGTTCGAAACATCATTCATAGGATGTAGGTGTTCATAAGCACACACTTGAACTAGAGAGTTGTGGAAACTCTGACAGCCTTGAAGAAAGTGATGGTGTTCCAAAGGGAGCCACTTCTTCATTTGCTTCACCAGTACTCCTGAAGGCAATAAAGGTGAAAAAAGAAAGTATAAATTTGGTTCTAAACACATTCCTTCTGATTTTTTAAAGCCTGGAAAAAGAATTGCATGTTCCTTTTGTGGTTTGGATAACCATTATGTTTCTAGATGTTGGAAAAGGATGGCCACATACAAGAAACTTTTGAAGGAAAAGAAGCAAGTAGCCAAAGGTCCACAGGACAAGGCAAATCATGTTGTCAAAAGGATGCACATGTGTTGCACTTACTACCATAAGCCAGGGCATCTTGTTGAAAGGTGTTGGACTTTGAATCCAGCACTGCTTCCACCAAAGTTGAAGGAGAAGGTGGAAAAAGAAAATGGCAGGGATGGAAATAAAGATTCCATGATTAATGTGTTTCGGGATGATTCACATATTGATGCTGATGTGCAAACCAAGGAGGGACCCTTGAAATGGATGGTAAGAAATGGTTAGAATTCTTATCCAATTCAAACTACATGTCCTTTGATGCATCTGTTTGCATTTCTTTGTGGAATAAATGCAAGTTGCAGGATCTTACCAAAATGGTAAATGGAAAGAAGTTGAGTAGGAAACTCACTTTATTTCTGCAACAATATGTTCATTTCAACTTCGAAAGTAAAGTGTACTTCAGCGAAAGTTGATAGATGGAATGCATGCATGAGCATGAGATGCATGTAACGTTGGCTTGGGAGAAGTTAACTTGGTCTCCAAAATGGAGATAATGATGAAGTGTTTCATCTTCTAGAAAAGAGTGCTAAAGGTCTTTTTCTACATGCTTGACCTGAAGGGTCATTTGTTTTAAAGGCATCTTTTATTGGCTTGTTATCTAGCCAATCATTTGTATGCAGATATAATGCAAGGAAGGGTTCACAAAATGTGAAATATGTTTCTTTGTTGAAGCAGGAGTTAGTCCATCCAGAGCCAGAGCCAGAGCCAAGAGCCAAGAGCCAGAGCCAGAAAGCTGAAGAGCTCCAAAAGCCAAGAGATAAGATGGTGTTCTGAGCCCAATTTTCCTGTGTAAAACATTGGAGTTGAGTGTGGAACTTGTAAAAGAATTATTTCCATAATCCCAGGGAGCCTAGTCGAGTTGAGTAGAGCTCAAGGAGACATAGCCCAAGTGTTTCATGTGAAATCCGTATTAAATTGTTGTCTTATGTGTTTGCTTATTGTTGCATTTTTCTATTATCATATGTGTTTACATATCAGCATGAACAACTAAATTTTAAAAGCACATAAACAGTTAAAAACACATGCCAGCATACACCTTATTTTCAAGCATTTCTTAATTCCAGATTGGTTAATCATTAAGACTTGGGAAAATTTAAAGCTTTGGAAGTGGGAGAGCTTCTTGTAAGTTAGACAAGAATCCTAAGAGCCCCATTTTTAAATCAGTATAAAAGAGGGAGGATGTTGTGGATGATGGCATAAGGAGAGGTTTAAAGAGAAATATCATCATGAGGGAAATATACTTCAAGCATAAGGTTCCATGACTCCAAGTTTCTAAGGAACATCGATGGGAATATTAGGATAAATATTTGCAAAAGTATGGTTAAAGAGCACATCTTGGGTGATATCAAGATCTTGTGCCCAATAGACATATCACAGAGAAACAAGGGTGTGCAAGTAACCATTCCATAGGTCCGACCAAGGAGGGGAGGGGGGGAGAGGGGAATAAAGGATGAGATGGATAGTCCTAAGATAAATCAAAGATCATTATTAAAAATGCAACAAGAAAGTCTCAATTTTGAATTTTTCTTAATTAAAATTGAGGAAATTTGAAATTCCACATCAGCAGACAACTTGGAGGAGTTAATTGAGGTGACATGGATCTTGTCACTCAACTAAGAATAGTCAATTAGAGTTAATCAGTTGAATTTCAATTTACTTGAGTTGATTCCTAAAAAATAGGAGTATAACTCAATTAATTTGAGTTAGGGGCATGAAGTTCAGTTTCGTGTAGTGGGTTACTAAATTTAAGGAGCCTAGGTTGTGTTAATTTCAGTTGTAGCAATTTAATTCAATTAAATTGTGTTATGGTTAGTTAAACTAGTTCTAACTATTGGAGGAACTAGTGGAACATCAAGTTGTGGAAATGGAACTTTAACCACACTCAATGATCATCCAGATAACTAACAAATCAGCCTAAATTAGCTCATGCATGCAAGGAATTTGAATTTCTCAAGTTGTGGTGTAGTTTCCAAGGCAATGTACAATTAATTATATACTAGATTAAGCGTATAGTTCATTTTATCGGTCAGATGATCCTAGGAACTATGCAAGCATTTTGGAGGAATTTCCCAATTAACAGGGGCCTAATTCCTCAAGGAACAACATAAGGAATTAGGAGCTTGGGAAGGCTTGAAATTGGCTAACTATTGGTCAGGTTTATTCAATCAAGCAGAGAATAGAAGATACAGGTGCAAGTTGTGCTCAAGCTTGAGCAAACATATTGTATTCGTCCAGATTCTTTGATTAATGCAATAAAAATAGGAAGGGGTTTTGAGCAATTTTTTTCCCCTAAATAAATCTTTGTGCATGTGTGATGTTTTTTTTGCATGTCTATGATTTGTGTTCTAGGTGGTGAATTAACTTCCGTAGATCATTAGAGTAGCTTCGAGTCTTGTGATATAGTAAATTTCATGAGTAGTTTTGAATCTATACATTAATTTCTACATGTTATCAAAGTTAGTTTGTAGAAATTTCTACAATCATGATGTTTTCCATGATGTCATCATCAAATGGCATCATCGTATCTCGAAAGGCATAGGAACAAGAATGAGTGACAGCCCGATAGGGCAAGGAGGATATATCAAGTTCAACATCATAGAAAGAGCTTAACAGGATGATCCAGGGGTTAGTGGACCCATCATAATCATATACAAGGGAGTGAGAATAAAGTTTGACATCGAGAGAAGAACTGGACTCATAACCAGTTGGTGCCATTTCTCTAAATATACCGAGGTTGGAAGAGAAGGATCAATCCAAGTAGTAATGGATCCATCAAAAACATATGCAATGGAATAAGATTCAAGTTTGACACCATGGGAAGAACTTGACTCAAGTTCAAGAGACATCATTTCACCAAGAGGCCAACATCCCTAAGAGAAGGATGGAGCCAAGGATTGGTAGATCCATCAAAGTTATATGAGATGGATTTTAGCATGTTGATGGTGTTAGATGATTGTGATAATTTAGGTGTAAGATGATGGAATATGCCCATTAATGAGGAGTCTTTGAACATCCCTACCATAATCCTCTCAGCAAGAGTGGTGGAATCGCCTACAAATGGGGAAGACTAACTATTGTGAAATCGAAGATCATGCTTACAAAATCCTAATTGGTCAATGGTGACTATCATACCCTGATGGGGGAACATTAAGACTCAAAATATTAACACACAATTGTAGTCATTGATCTGAATCTAGGAGGCAACCGTTCCCAAACTTGATCTGGATGAAATCCCCTTGAATAAGACTTGAATTCTTAATATTGATCTTCTAACATGATTTCATTAACAAAAATGAATCTAATTTGAATATTAAACTTGTGAATGTGTTGAAAGTCCCAAAATTTCATTACTTAATGCATTTAATGATCATGATTGTGGAAATAACATCCATAAGAAAGCATGAGACAAAATCAATCACATAAGAAAAGAGATCATTGAATTGGCAATGGAGTTCACCCAATGTGGGCTACATTTTTTAGCTCAACTCAACTTCGTAGCCACTTCATTAGTTTCTCTTCAAGATGATCTCCTTTTTCAATAAAAAAAGGACTAAACTCTCACTTCAAATGACAATGTCTCTCCTTCAAAGAAATGTTATCCTTTAATAATACAAAAGTAATGAACTCTCAATTTAAGTGGAAATGTGTCCCTTTTAGTGCCACACAATCTCGATTTGCATGCACGAGCTCAAATAAAGATCTCCCTTTCAAAGTTACACCATCTTGATATATGTGCATGGACTCAAACAAAGAGTTCCCTTTCAGTGTCACATTATGTCAGTTTTGATGCACAAGCTCAAATAAAAAGTTCCCTTTTAGTGTTGCATCATCTTAATTTGCATGCGCATGCCCAAACAAAGAGTTCTGTTTCAGTGTCCCACCATCTTGGTTCACATGCATGAGCTAAAAAAAAGTGTTCTCTACAATGTTTCAGATTTATACCTTACTAAAACATACAAAGAGCATAGATAATCTGCAAGTACACATTCTCTTGTAAGGGAGAGAATAAACAATAAATGAGACTTACATTGGTTTCCATGCCGAAAGGATCAATTAAAAACTCAAAACTCAAGAAACGCACCACCCTTAGTTCCATCACATCATTCTGCAAGTCTTGACTATAAACATGACTATCTTCTAAAAAGTACATCTTTGTCTCAAAACTCATGCCAAGCATTAATGACACATATAGGCTTTAAACCATGAGCCCTTAGATCTGTTGCTCAAAACATAGCAAAAATATCACCAACAAGTCTTTCTTGTCACTCTACAACTTTTTACTCTAACCATGACTAGACTTTGAAAAGTGCATCTCTATCTTGAAATTTGTGCCAAGCATTAATGACACATGTGGGCTTTTAAACATGAGCCCTTACATCCACTATTCAAAACATAGCACCAGCAAGTCTATATCACCATTCTACAACTTTTGACTATAAAAATGACCAACTTTTGAAAACTACATCTCTATCTTGAAATTTATGCCAAGTACTAATGACACATGTGGGATTTAAACCATGATCCCCTCAAATCCACTACTCATATCCAAATTCTATCGACACAAGTCGAATCATCTCAAAAAATCATGAAGAATGACTATAAACACCATAATTTTTGTCACCATCACTCATGGCCTCTTTTGGGACTCCAATGCCTTGAAAATCATGCCACGCAGACTATACTTTTGCATTAATTACAATATTGCATCATAAAACATGCCATGACTAGGCGCACTTCTCTGAATTTTGTGTGTGGGTCCTCTCCCATTTCCCCTGCCCTTGTTTGAATGAGTAACATAGGTTTAAATATATTTTGGATGGTGGACTTAGAAAATCCCAACCATTGAGCATGTTTTTTGGCAGATTATATTAAGTTATTAGTTTGTTGGGGAGTCCCAAGGTTAAACCCGTGGACCTCCCCCTTTGGGATGTTACATGGAGTTTTAATAAACATGGTTTATTTTTTATAGCCATAGATAATAAACAAAAACCCATATAATAGTTTGTTGAAATATTTTATCCTTTCAGAGGCTACCATGTGGTGGCCTCTTATTGGACCACTTGATACACAGTAAGTGCCACATAGCATGCTAGCTTAGCTCTAAGTCATCCTGCCAACTCAACATAATGTAATTTCCATGCCATGCCATTTCACTATTGACTCAATGCTACATTTCATCTCCATGCTATGCCACATGTTGATTTTCCATGTCACCAATGTCCTGACACACCAACTTCACAAATATGCCACATCAACATCCTTTCCATGTGGCACTCTCTAGTTGCAGCCCTGTCAACATTTTTCCCATTTCATGTGAACTTCAAACCATGTTATCTTCCTCATATGATCTTCATTTGGTGTGATTCAAATTGCATTGGAATCATCTCATCAATCTCTTCGACATGGTACTATTTGCATCAAATTTTGAGAACTTTTATTTTTGAGGTTTCCTAGAGCCTCCTATATCAATCATAACATAAAAATAACTTCACCCAAGTAGAAGGTTATAATCAAGTAGTGAATTGATGACCTCAATCTCAATAAATAACATTTCCCCTTTATCTTGATAGGTAAAGTGTAAAATACCACTTTAGGTTTCAAGGTATGCCCATTAAAATCCTTCAATGTTGATCTAGGTGTAGACAATGTTAGACAACTAAGATCCTTCCAACAATTTGATTACATAATGAAAGTCAATGCCCCCTCATCCAAAATTTTCATAAGAACATTTTATCTAAAAATTTGGGCCATAATATGGAATGCTAAATGATGTGGAAGATGGGGTTTCCATAAACAAGGATCAAAGGTTGTGATATTAGAATCCAAGGGATCCACCCCATCATTTGTAGATAACAATGCCTTGCATTGAATTTGGAAACATTGCAAAACTTCTAGGGAAGAAATAATAGCTAGAGCTTGGGCCATATCCTCAGCAATACTATAGTTGTGAGAAATTGTTGCATTAGGCTTATGTGTAGTCTTTGAAAGTGCAACCTTAGGAAAACACAACACAGTTTTTAGTGATGGCTTCTCAAAGTGAAGAATTCCATCAGGTGGAGGTTGGGTCACAGGCTATGACGTAGAAGTTTGACTCTCTGGATTCTCATAATTATGCACTTTCACCACGCCATTAATGTCTAACTTAACCATAAATACATCTTGTGTACAAGACAAGGCATTATGATAAGTGTTACCCCCACTACCCCCTTCCTAAGGTGGTGGGGGGTAACAAACAGTGTGTTGTTGCCAGGCCAAAGAAGGATTTGTTAAGGAAGTTGGTTGACAAGAAGCAAGTTTTTGTTAGACGTAAAGATGAATCTCATCCATCTAGAGGAACTCATGACTAAGATGGTCTTCCCCACAAATATTGCAAGGAAAACTATACTTCTTTTTCTTCTCCTTGTTAGGACTCCCAATGTTCTCCTGGGTTTGTGATGCTCCTTGTCCACCATTGGAAGTTTTATACTTGTTCTTGTTCTTCTTACCTCCCAGTTTTTAAAGCTTCTTGGTTGATGTGGATTAAATGGAATTGACCTTAGAGGTGGAAAAAGGAATATTAGGAGTTTGAGTTGAAGTATTTCCATCCAAGGTATTAGAAAATATATTCATTTGATCCATTTGAGAGGCTAGTTGGCCTATGTTTCTAGAATATATGAACCCCACAACTCCATGATCATGGGTTTTGGGTTTGTGATTCATGATATCAGTTGATGATCGAGGATCATTAGGAATAATCTCATATAAGGTACTTTCTTGAGAAGATATCAATTCCAGTTGATGGGTGCACATGATTGCTTGCTCCTTAGTCTGGGTTCCTACCTTTGCCACATATTCAATGTTGATTTTCCATGGTACTGGAATCTAGGTTAGGACCTTAGAATTACTGACACTACCAATCCAAATACCACAACAAACTACTTTTCACAGTGGAATATAAACAATAGTAAATCAACTAGTGCATAATATAAACAACTTTTTACAATTTTTCAACAACAAAACTATGTTATATTAACAAACTGTAATATAATTGTCTAGGGCTCTCATACCATGGATAATATCCCTCATACATCCACTGATACAAGAATATAAAATATGGTTTGGTTTCATTCCTTTGACAACCAATCTACCCTGAACAAGATACAATCTGACATACTAGATGATCTAGTGCACTTCATAGCTCCACTAGTCATACCCTGAACACATTTTCCTAGTCCTTCAACTCCAATCTGCAGCAACACCAACCTACCTCTATCAATGAACCAAATCCTTTGGGTCACTGAATACAACTCTCATCTTCCCTCTAGTTGATCATTAGTCCATCAACAACAAACACATAGGGTCTTCACCAACTGCCCACTTGTTGCTCCTTTGTCATTCAAGAAGTCAACACCTTTAGCACTTCTTTCCCAGTATTTGCTCCTTACTCCTTCAAGGACACAACCCTTAGAGACTTATTCCCACTATTGTCTTCTTGTTCTACTCGATGAAGACAAACTTAGGGCATGGATGAATTCCCACTTCTGTTGTAGATGTCCTTCTCTAATTAAAATTTTAGTGCTAGTCAAATTACTCCTTTGACCTCCTTATTTCATCCTTCAAAGATGAGTCATTAAGCTCATAAAAATTCACCCTCTTTACAGTTGTCAAGGTAATTCTTTCCAACTAATCTATGCCTACTTGGGTCACCTACTTACTACCCTCCTAACAAACTTAAGGTGCCCAGCAAGATTTCGTTGACTGGGACTCCAGTCTCGCACCTTCCCTCCTTAAAGATGATAATGTATGCTTCCCAAATCACCTTGGAATCTAATTTGTACCATTTTGTGGAACTTGACCCTATCTAGGGCATAATATCCATATGTAAGACACATATTCCTCCTACCTACAAACTTCCTCTTGTTGCGCTCTTCTTGGAGATGACTATAACCTAGTTTAGGGAGCCTATTAGGCTACTCAGTCTCCTTAAACAAGCCTTCTTCTCACCTACAGTAACAACAGAAGACCTCATCCTGAAATAGAGAAACTACCATTGATTTTATGCCTAGAAAATCCCCAAACAAGATCGGCCTAGTCTCCCATAGACCCTCCTTTCCTTGTTGCCTTTCTCTGCCCAAAACACATTCGAAACAGTCATGAAAGCAACTCCTTGAGGATTTCGACCTCCAATTTTAGACTTCACGTGAGAGAGAGAGATTTTATGATTGGTGAGGAATGAGGATCCTCCTCACTCCTTTTATATTTTTATTAGGGTGTCATTTATCCCATTAAGAAGGTTACTTATGCTAATGCTAACTTGGATTCTAAGACATTTTCACCCACACAAATATATAAAAATTAATATCTCCACCTTTACAAGGGATCTCATGGTGCTTGAAGTTTCCCCTTTCTCCTTTAAGGGTGATCTTCCATCTCCATGTGCCAATTCATCAAATCTCCTTATGGTTTTCGCCCCACACCTTTGGGTACAAAACCGCACTCTTGGGTTCTTGGCCTACAAGTGACTGTGGTGACAATTCCTTCACAACCCTTTAACCTATGGTTTTAAATACCTCCCAAGATACAAATCAAAACTCCCTCTGATGAGCACTAATATTACAGCAAGAATGTTGCAACTCTTGGGCTACCAGCTATACTTTATCAACCCTGGGTTCGTACAAACTTGGAGGTGACAATGTTGTATACACAAGTAAAAGTGATGGTTTTATCTTTTGTCACTTATTCAGATGGCGAGAGACCACTAGGGTTTTCAAGCCATACTTCTATGTATTCAAAATAATCTCGGCTCCTTGATGAAAGAAATCGAAATCTACTCTAAGAGAGAGATGATCTACTGTAATAATGAAAAAGACTGAAATTTGATGTTAAGGCACACCATTTCCTACGTAACTGCTAAGAGTTATGCTTTGCAATAATGCTAAATTAACATGAAAAAAATTATATTTTCCTAAGCATGGAAGTAAAAACATTAAACATCATTGTTATGTATGTGAAGGACTGTAGTAAATCTGTTTTGTCTTTTTATACTTTTCATGAAAAATCAAGTGTGCAAGCTAATCTCTTTTTGTGATGTGGCAGGTGCTTTAGGGATGCTAGTGCATGGCTGGAAGGTTCAAGAGATGGTTGGAAGGTTTGGGAGACCCTTGGGTGACCTCGAGAGGCTTCCTAGAGGTTTTCCCTCAATTTGGCCTGAAAACAAGCCACTACAGGAAAACCTACAAGATGTACTAGAAACCTATAGGATTCCCTGTATTTCTATAGGATACAGTCGTGAGAAAAACGATGGGTTTTGGATCTGATGGAAGACTTAGGGAAAGTGGTTGATGGGTGGAATGGAGTGAGAAAAGGCCTAGGATCACTGAGGACCCAAAACCAAGTTTAGGATATGGTTGGATTTGCTCAACATGCTTGGGGAAATTTCTAAGTAAAATGATGAAATTGGTGAAGGTTTTGATGAAAATAAGGAATGCCTATGGGTGGATGAAGCTGCAAGGTGGTTTCTTTCTATGAGATCTTTTTCTACTTCTAAAGCACCTACTCTGCATCAGACATGTGTAATTTCCAAAAAGTCATGTAAACGAGAAGAATTCTCATGAGCTAGAAAAGCAGAATTTAATGAATTAACTATCTATCTTATGCATGAGGAAATTGCTTAATAAAATGAAATCATGGATGAGATCTACTACAAGAGTGAATATAGAAGATATGGAAATAAAATCCTACTTTGCAAAACTGATCAAATGCTGGTTCAAGTACAGTAAACTCTAAATACTATGAAAGAAATGGAAATATGTCTTTTTGGAGTTACATAAGGGTATTTTCCTCAAATCATGATCCCAGAAGGAATAAGTGAGGCCAAGAAACCTACTAATAGCTTTGTGATGCTTCTTTTATCCCCTCTAACCTGCTACTAAAGTAAGGCACAAATGGAAGAAAACTAATAAACAATTAAACAAATCTACACTACTTACAATGAAATACTTCTAAAGACAGTTAAATCATGAATCAATGAAACTAAGCTAAGCATACAAATACAAGAAGAGGAGCCTTTGATGCTAGGATTGGGCCCTAACCCAAGAGCTTCAGCCCTCTAAATTAACTCAATACTGGACCAAGAAAAATCTCATTCTTATTACCAAAACAGAAAATTACACCAAAATCTTCCACAAGTCTGGAGCTCGAAAATAACTAGAATTTTTACAATCAAAATTCAAATCCTAGTGAGGCTCTAGGCCTCTCCACTTATAAAATAGAAGTCCCTAATGACTTCCTTAAATTTAGGGATTCTTGGCTCCCAAACTTGAGATAAACTAACTCTTTGTCTATCACTTGCTTGGTTGCCTTCTAATCTTCATGACTTGGCTTCTTGCACTCCGAGCTGGTGGGATTAATGGAGGAATATTCAAATGGGGGAGGAGGGAGGAGTAAATGAGGAGGATTTACCTCCTACAATCACTCTCCCTTGTCCCATTCAAGTTTCAAACCTTAGTCTTGCCAAAATTCCTTGATTTTCTCTTCCAATCCTGCATTCAATGCATATTAGTCCACTAGGCATAATATCTCACTTTAACTCATCTCATTAAACAAAATATAATCAAAACATGTAATAAGTTGTGAGAATAGTTGGTTTGGCTAAGCTAGGAGGTGAATTAAGGCCCATATAATTACCCAATGATGAGGCTCATCACCTTCATAGCAAGGGAGGTACTTTTAATAGTAGGAAGTCTCCATCATTATAACGAGTGACACTAACCCATCTAGCATCTATCACTGCAGCACACTCTGTAGAATTAACCACACTATCTCAGTAGTTACTCTTCTTCATCACATGTGAACCTTAAGACCTAAACACTTCCATAGGGATGCTCCCTCTGAGCTTACATGATCTCCACTGGCTCAACCTGCTACTAATCTCATGTCTTGCAAGGTCAATCTGAGTTATAGTCGAACATGAGCCATTATCACTGAAACCCAGCCCTGCAAGAAATAATCCTTCTACATCAAACACAACGTGTGCACATCCCTCCAATCTCATATATGCAACATCATGATCCAATGAAGAAACTAGCCTACTAATAGCCCATCACATGAAGAAATATCGATCATACCAATCTCATCCATGCCAAAGAAATCATTGATTTGTCCCATTGATCCATGACAAGTCAAAGAAAATCTATTATCAGCAACCTATCGTAAAACAAATTGTGGTTCCCAGTCTCATCACAAATCCACTAGAGCTCCCAACCAATATCGTTTCCAACATAGTCAAGACCACATCTCCATAGCTTCAATTGAACCCTCTACTCCATGATCTAGAAAATATCAGCTCCCTCTATGTTGCTTTGTTATGCACACTCTGATTCACTGGCCCTTCAAAGTAGCTATGATACCATGTTGTTTTTCCATGGTACTAGAATCTAGATTAGGGTCTTACAATAACTAACACTACCAATCCAAATGCCACAACAAACTACTTTGCACAATGTAATATAAACAATAGTAAATCAACTAGTGCACAATATAGATAAATTGTTATAGTTTTTCAACAACACAACTTCCTTATAATAAAAAAAATGTAATATAATTGTCTAGGGCTTCCATACTAGGGATAATATCCCTCACACATCCACTGATAAAATAATACAAACTAAGTTTTTGTGGCAGTCCTTCAACAACCAATCTACCCTAAACAATACATAATCTGACCCACTAGTTGATCTGGTGCACTTCACAACTCCATTGGTCTTACCCTTAACACATCTACCTAGTCCTTTAGCTCCAACATGTAACAACGCAAACCTGCCTCTATCAATGAACCAACTCCTTTAGGTCACTGAACACAACTCTCATCTATCCTCTAGTTTATCATTAGACCATCAACAACCAACACATAGGGTCTTCACCAACTTATCACATGTTGTTTTTTTATCCTTCAAGAAGTCAACACCTTTGGTACTTCCTTTTCACTAGCTATTCCTTAGTCCTTTAAGGACACAAATATTACGGAATTATTCCCACTATTGTCTTCCTGTGCTGCCCGATGAAGAAAAATTAAGGCATGGAGGGCTTCCCACTTCTGTTATAGATGTCTTTCTCTAATCAACAATCTAGGGCTAGTCAAACTGCTCCTTTGACCTCCTTCTTTCGTGTTTCAAAGATCAAACAACTCCATTCTCCTTTCAACTGTCAAATTCCTTATTTCCAACCAATATATGGCTACTTGGGTCACCTACTTGTTACCCTCCTTATAGCCTTAATGTTCCCACCAAATTATCCTTAACTAGGACTCTAATCATGCACCTTCCCTCCTTGAAAATGACCACTTATGCTCCCAAAAACACTTTGGAATTTGAGTTTTACCATTCTATAGAACTTGAACCTATCTAGGGAATACTATCCCTACATAAGACATATATTCCTTGTACCTACAGACGTCTTCTTGTTGCACTCTTTCTCGATATGATTGTAGCCTAGTTTAGGGAGCTTAGTAGGCTACTTGACCTCCCTAAATAGGGATTCTTCCCACCTACATTCATAACATAATACCTCAGTCTGCAACAAAGGAATCACCTATGATTTTATGCCTAGGATAGCCCCAAACATGCTTGTCCTAGTCTCCCACAGACCCTCCTTTCCTTGTTTCCTTTCTCTTCCCCAAATGCATCCCAAACAATCATGAAACCATGCCTCAATATTCGTCCTATTCTCTCCTTCATTTAGGAATCTAGGGTTGTGACTCCTTGATGATTTCGACCCCTAATTTTAAAATTAATGTGAGAGAGAGATGCTACAATTGGTGAGGAATGAGGTTCCTCCTCACTCTTTTTATATATTTTCTTATGTTGTCATTTATCCCATCAAGAAGGCACTTATGCTAAGGATGACTTGAATTCTAAGACATTTTCACCCACACAAATACATAAAAATTAATATCTCCACTTTGAAAAGGGATCTCATGGTGCTTGAAGTTTTAGCCTACTCCTTTAAGGGTGTTATTCCATCTCCATGTGCCAATTCATCAAATATCCTAATGGTTTTGGCCCCACGCCTTTGGGTACAAAACCCCTCGCTTGGGTTCTTATCCCACAAGTGACTTTGTGGTGCAATTCCTCCACAAACCTCTAGCCCAAGATTTGGAGTACCTCATCAAATACAAATCTCAACATATATTAATCTTAGCAATAAGGGATTAGTGAACCACTCACGTAGAAACTCATTAAGAAGCTTAATTATGAGAAGACTATATTTCCTTCTCCACTCGTGAATATGATCAAAAACATGGTTCGATTTATCCTAGCATAAGTTAGTGAAGATATCGGTATCAGCCTCATACCTAACAAGTATTTGATAATGGTTAAAAACATCCTAAGATAAATATAGGAAAGTATCATAAGTGGCACACTCTAAGTCAAAGTAGCATTTAGCAGCAATACTAGTAAGAATCTGCTAAAAAGATGCAACTTAATGGTATCATCCATGAATGAGTTGGAAAAACACCACAAAAAATATGTAGTGATGTGGGATGCAGTGTCTTCTCCAAGTTTTCCATCAAACTTATGAATGTGTGTTGGTATTTTATGTGGGATAGGCAGCCATGCAGGATTATTCTTGATGGGATCATTCATTAACTTAGACAAATTAGGCAAAGTTAGTGTTTCCATGAAAGGTGAGTTGAATGATAATTTTTTTTTTGGTGGGGGGCGGGGGGGGGTTATGTGCCCCATATGACCCAAGTGGAGGAGATGCTCGACCCATGGCTTGGTTCCTAGTGTTCGGTTGACTCATGGAAGTGGTTTGACTAGAGGTGTTAGCTCTAGCACCCGAGTAAACATGTTGTTGTTTAATACCCCCATGATGAATTCCCCTAGTGGCAAAATGATTCCCGAAAGGTTGTTGACCTCCTGGGCCAAAGGGTGTTCTAAAAATACTACCAAAAGGATTATAACCCCATGTATTAAACATATATAAAGTGTTACCACCCCCTTGGGCATTCCATGGGCTATATGTGTGATCTTGAAATGTGGATCCCCCTAGTAGTTTACTTCAAAAATGATTTGAGAACCCACTAGAAATGAAAATATCCCCAGTTGTGCTAGAGGATGACATCAATGAGGTGAGAGGATTCCAACAAAAATAAAATCCATGATTTTGTATAGTCACACCCCCTATTGAGATATCAACACCTATCATGGGCCCAAGAAACAATATGTAAACAAGAAATTTGACCCTCCAACATTAGACATAGGAATACTAAACATGAATGAACTAGAACCTTGGCTCAAAATGAACGGATATTATATGGTAACTCGTATGGAGGTACCCATGGATGTACTAAGTGGATGGAAAATAAGCCCATGAATATTTTTCTAAAGTGAGGAGAGCAAGTTCTCAAAGGATGAAGTAGGAATAAGACCTGTGGTCATAGGGGTAGATGTAGACGTAATTGATGGAGGACCATTAATCACTACAAGTGATCTCAGAACTTTCTTTTAGTGGTGTTAAACAAAATTTATTAAAGAGCATGAAAATACCATAAATTCAACATCCACGAAAAAGAAACGCAAAATGAAGACACTATAGACAATGCACTAATATTTGTTAATAGATTTCACTCACAATAAGTGAGCTATGTCTCTAGGCCCATATTCAAAGTTGAGAGGCCTCTATATAATTATCTCAACAAAATAATTTAGAGTACATGGAAAAATAAAGGGTAATACCTCATTTATGGGGGTGACCTAAAATTCTACTACTCAAATCCCATTTTTGACTACATTAATGGAATCCTTGCGAAATTTCATGAACAATGAATATAAACTTGACCAGGCTCTGTAGCATTCACCTCTACACCCCTTAGGGAATCTTCAAGTTGCCACAACAATCAAAATATTTCAGGGATATTTCTATAGGATATTCCCTAGAATATACCATGAAATATTTCTTGAAATGCGTGCTCATGCAGCATGGTTTTTGCAGCATAGATATCTTCTCGGATTCTCTCCATGGCTTGCACTATCCCATCCAAATGACATAGCACACTTTAAATAATGTTGGCCTAGCATACATTACAAATTTTTATTAGTGACTTGTTGGCATGTGGCTATATTGGTTTGTGGGTGGCATGGGGTCAAACCTTGTGGGCTCCCCAATTGGTTGTTTGGTTTTGTTTTATATGGTAATATGGTTATTATGAACCATATATTTGTATACATATGGTAATCACAATGTCATTTAATTAAATTGTTGAACCGTTAATTATGACTCTACTTTCCAATTTGTCATGCCATTTGCTAAGTTATGGGTTGATTGGGCCCATGTGACCGCCAACTAGGTGCCATGTGGCTCCATTTGATTGGACTATGTGGCACCTTACCATTTGCCCACGTGCATGCCTATTCACCTTGGCCTTGCCACATTGTATACCCAGTAGGATGCCACATCATGCCATGTGAAGCATCCAGTGGGTGGCATGCGGCACCTCCTGAGAGAGCCATGTGATCTCTCTTCTTTATAAGATATTATCTTAAATAGTCTTCCTTTGATCCAATTTACTAAACCAACTACCATTCAGTAGAACACATGTTCTGTACTTCTTCAAAACAATTCTCTCAAAAACATATCAACTTCTTCAATTTGCTACAATCAACTCTAATTTAAAATTTACAAAAATTAACCCCTGCCTATAATATTCAAATAACCTCAGTGTTCTTTTTCTTTCTCTCAAAACTCAATTCATGTAATCTTTAATCAAACTAAAATGAAAAATATTGCCTTGATATGCTTCCCAAACCTGAATCACTACAATATTATTAAATGAGCAAACATACTTTGCCTTTTCTTCCAACCATAATCCCACATTGAGTTCCATCTTCTAATCATCAATCTTCATATTTTAATATAGAATTAGTTTTACCTCATTCAAACTCGTGCAAATATGATAGTTCCTTTCTCCACCATTTCTCGTTCTCGTAAGTTCTTTGATGATGTCTCCTATTCACATTCACTTCCTGTGTTATCATCATTATCAAAATTCTTCAATTATTTAAACAAGAAGGTTTTAATCTTCTCTTATACCACTTTGATTTAGGGTATAAAGTTTAACCAACAATATCCCCTTTTATAACAAACCCCAATTCTTTAGTCCGATAGTGGCACGTCCTTCAAACTTTTCCCTTTAGAAATACATAGATATATATATGGACACCCTAATCATGACTATTGAACGACTTACCTCTAATAATATAAAGAGCCAAGGGGAAGGGAAAAGTCCCTTTAAAAACAAGGTTTTAAAAAGCTTTAT
>APFE030852289.1:27760-38619 GCA_000404065.3 Pinus taeda
ATATATATATAAATAACATGCATGTGGTATTGTCAAGTGGCATGGACCCATCTAACTATCATATATAATTAATGTGAGGGGAACTTTACGTTTCAACTAATGTGGGCCCCAGTATTTATTCGTAGCCCCCTTCCTTATTAGCGAAGCTCCTTTACACTAGTGGGGTATCACTTTTGACCTTGGCATATAACCTCGTTCTAAAATATCGACGTTTGATTTCTAGCACTAGTTCTTATTAGGAGTCTCACATGACCATACCCCATGACCATAACTTCATCCCCTATATTTTATGTACCGAGTCACCCTGGAAATTATATATCGAGGACCTCATTTTATTTCCGAGGAAAAAACATCCAAGATATATATTCTTCTACGTTAACTACCAAATATTTTTTCATCAGGTCAACTGATGACCCCCAACACTTTTGAATAATGAACCCCAATGATTTTGAATTAAGTCTCCCCTTTTTATTTCTGTGGTGTTTTCCTTCGAGATGGGAATATTTCTATAAAATGCCACACACCAAAAGTTTGTCTTGGTGCTTTTTTCTTTCCCAATGATTTAAGTTTCTTCACTACTTTGACCTCTGGGATGGAAACCTTTCTATTAGCGGCCAAATATATCTTTCATCTCTTTCCACCAAAATATTGGTCCTGATGATTTATAATCCAGTATCATTTGAAAACCTTTGGTGTGGATTTTTCTAGGGAATTTGTTTTGGGATGAAAATTCTTGATGGAACTTATTTTCTGTCACTCCGATCTCCATCAATTAACAATTCTTGTGGCTTAATAAAAATGTTGGTATACTCTATTCTCTGCCATTTTGTTGTAGGTTTTATAGAGGAATTAGATAAAGCTTCAATGTGCTCCTAATTTTTTATTTATCACAATCTTTCCCAGTTTATAGATCTCAACGCTTTTTCTGCATCTAGGTTCTACAAGAGGATCGTTCACCTTTTAAGGAACGATCTTCATATCACTCTCCCTCTTGAGCTTCACATAATTAATTATGATTACAGGAATTCTATTACACAATAATGAATAGAGAATTTTCACAAAAATTGATTCAGAACACTCGAAACATAGTGTTTCTTTTTATTAATAAATATTCACAATCTTTCCCAGTTTATAGATCTCAACGCTTTTTCTGCATCTAGGTTCTACAAGAGGATCGTTCACCTTTTAAGGAACGATCTTCATATCACTCTCCCTCTTGAGCTTCACATAATTAATTATGATTACAGGAATTCTATTACACAATAATGAATAGAGAATTTTCACAAAAATTGATTCAGAACACTCGAAACATAGTGTTTCTTTTTATTAATAAATATACATGTAATTTAAAAAGGTTTATCTTGGCCTGATTTACATTGATTCATCCCCTTGGCCTCGAGACCATACTTGGCTTCCACACTCAATCCTCTTGACTTATCTCTCTTGATTCTACTCTACCTTTACCTTTATTATTAAGGATTCTAAACTACAATTTGTTCAAAACCATAAATCACTCAACAAACCCTATCTCTAGGATCCTCTAGATCCACTTATCTCTCAAGATATATAACTAATCCTAAGATCTCTCTAACTCTTTCACACTCTCGATATGTACTCACACTCTCGAGATTTACTCAAAGAGTGGATTCAATTACATCTCAACTCACTCATATAAGAAACATAGGAAAATGTATTCAATTAAACAATTAAACTCAATTTGGGGAACCAAATACCTTGGTAAACGAAAGACCCCTGGTCTAGTCAAAATGTGTTTTGACTTGGAGGTAAGATGCTCCTGCATCAATCTCCCAAAGGCACAAGTTGTGAACTTTGTTATGCTGGCTTGAAGGCATAGGTTGTGAACTATGTAGTATTGGATCGAGGGTACAATTCATGAATTATATTGTGTTGCATTGGTTTGAAGGCACATGTTGTGTGTATTGTCCCAAAGGCACAGTTCACAAGTTATATTTTTGTGCATTGGCCCAAAGGCACAGGTTGTGAGCTCCATTTTGTTGAATGGTTGTATCTTCAGATATGTTTAATATGCATGGTTAAGCCCAAAGGCTTATCCTTTACTTTGGAAAAAATGGTCTAGATCATTAAATATGTATTTTTTGGGTAACATGAATGATTGAATCTATAACTGAATTGGTTTTGATAGTGCTTGCTTGGGAGAGGTTACAGGTTCGAACTTGGTTGAGGTCAAAAATATTGTATTTTATTTACGCCCACAAAATGCATTTTGTCAAATAGTTAGGCAGACTAGAGAGGAGAATTTTGTAGAATTGCTTCCAGAAAATATCATTTTGTAGAACACACTCTGAAAGGGCCATTTTTTCAAACACTTAATTTATTATATGGTTTTATATGGTTTTGGGGGTGATTTTGAAGCCAAATTGAATTCTATAAAAGGGGAAATGAATAGAACTTAGTTGTGATATTTCCAAGGGTTATCAAGAGTCATGAATATGTATTCTTGATGCTATAAATCTATATTTTTTTTTTTTGGGGCTTATGAATAGGTTTCAATGTTTATAAGAAGGTGTTGTATGTATGACCAAAATAGGATCCAAGAAAGGTGTTATGGTACCATATTGATGAAAAGGTTGTTGTAATGAACATGTTGATGACAAATTGATGAAAAGGGTTGTTGAGAAATGGCAATAAGAAATTCCAGTTTAATTTGTCCTTGAATTAAACTATGAATTAAAATAGAATTATTTTCTCATAGCAATTTGAAAATAATTAATTAACTTAATTAATTTAGGAAATTCGAATTGGAAGTCTTTTAGAAGACATGTATATGTTCTCCCTAACTTATAGGAGTTCATGATGAGTTATGAATGAGTTGTAATTAGTTAACTCAATTTATTGAGTTAAGTCCAGTTAAATTAGTTCCAATCAATTTCAAGAACTAATAGTGAGTAAACAGTCAATTGGGACACTAGATTCCACCATCAGAAACTCATGCATGTTGATTCTGAGAAAGACCCAGTTGAGACTAGAGTGCAAGGACAATGTGCTATTTGTTTTAGATTTTTCTGAGTTGCACTGCTAGTGCATGCAATTAGGAACTGGTCCTTGAGGGATTGCGCTATTTTTAGAGGCTTTATTTCCCTTTAAATACAAGCTATCCTTCATAGTAATTACACATTGGAATAGAGACTTGGAGAGCTTGTGAAATGGCTAAGTTTTGGCCTTGAGCTTGCTTATGAGTTGGAGATTGAATTTGCTAAGTGTTGGGATTGTTCTATAGAGAACAAGCATTGTAATTTCATCTTGATTTTCTGGATTAATACAAAACAAATAGTGGGGTTTTGAGTTGTGGCTTTCACCAAATATTTATTGTGTTATGTGCCTCTGATTCTCTTCCTCTATTGATTATTTTTTTCTTGATGTTTATGGGCTTCCGTTGTAAAGAGTAGAAGTAGATTCTTGTCTCTTGTTTTAGTAGATTACATGAGCTTGTGAATCTACAGGTTTTTCTACAAGGGTATGACAAAATTAGTGTTTGATGAACAAGATATGAAACCTTGATGAACAGGGTTGTGATAGTAGTGGTATGATCAGTTTCTAAGAATTATATTGTTTGTGGTGCTTGTAGATCTAGTCTAAAATACTGTGAAAAGTGGTCCACATTAAGTTGAAGAAGGAGGTGAGTGCCTCCACTGAGGTATGGTGTCTCACTCAAGTTGTAGCCTATTGCAAGTCAGTGCTTGCACATTTTGGGGGTTGGTAACTCCAACAAGTTGGTGCCTACAAATTTTATTTTGGGGGTGGGTAACTCAAATAGGTTGGTGCTTGAAAATACATGTAATCAAAATGAAGAATACCAAAAGAATTTGTGGTTTTCTCTCACAAGGGTTTCCTTGTAAAATTTGGTGTTCTCATGTGTGGATGTGATGATTGTTACTTGATGCATAGTTTCATTCACTACTATGATGTATGTTATTTACTAATGCACTACCATATATTCATTATTAACGAAATGGTTTTGAAAATATGAATTTGTTGTCACATGATTCACATCCCCCCTCCCTTCTTAGTGTAATATTTACTCCAATAAACAAGTTGTTGGGATGGTTGATGTTCTAGAAATTCCATTATATTAGAATGGGTTAGAGGAATGTTACGAGAAGCATGTGGAGTAGGAGGAGGGGGAGAAGGACCTCCAAGGTACAAGTGCCCAGTTTGAGTTAGCTAGTTGAATTCCTTAAAATTTATGTCAAACTGAATAGAAAATATTATCATTTTATTTCTATTTACCCTCCATGTCATATTATTTATTTTGTTTAGTCCTCTTAGATTTCCCCTTGATCCTCTATTAATGAAGCTCATAATGTATTCTAATAAAATCAATTTGTCATGCAATCATTAATATTCTGATTATAATATAGTGAAATAAAATATTGTTAAATGTTATGTTCCACATGGATGCTAGAGTATTGTGTACACCCATTCAAGGGAAAAATGTAACAAAGGGGAGGGAATTGTCCATGCATACATTTAGATAATAGGTATGATAATAGTAATAAAACATTTTGATGCCAAAGTGGATTGCTCATTAAAATAATATTGAACTAAGAGCAAAAACGATGTGAAGGGGTTTCCATGTGCTAATAAAAGTAACTAGTATTATTTTTTATAGCACAAAATGGGGCATGGCTGATTAATAAGACATACTACATAGAAAATGTGTCTCACTTAGAGGAAAGGAAATTCATAAATGTTTGCATTTGAGTAGCAGCAATACTCTGAATTTTTTTATTTTATTTTTTACTTTATCATAATGGCCATAGGTATCAAGGTAAAAGGGTGTTCATGACAAAGACTGAGTATAATTATATGAGTAGATGTATGAGTAAAAATAATAATCTACTTGGAGATGATCACGCCTAACACTTTACTATGTGAGTGATGATAAAAATGTTTGCAATAAGGAATGTTGCTACAATGGGAGGTAGAAAATGGTGAGTATGAATGAATTTATGTCTTATTGATAAATCCAAATGCTAGAATTTTAGCTTCCCTTAACCATGAGCTATAATTTTAATTTGACAGCCTCATAGGTACTAGAAATAATTTATGGATTTACATTACATGCCACTGGGTAAAGTCACATCTTACTCTGATTGAGAGTCTAACAAAAGTACTTTTATCTTACATACCTAAGACTAAAACATGCCAATAGTCCAGGTTTGGGGGCATCAGTTTAGGGAGACGCGTGGCATGGACATGGTGGGATGACTTTTAGGGATGCCAATCAAATGTGGTTTTATGTTGCAATGTGACTAGATTGATGATAATCTTACATAAAATATTTCTATTGTCACATTCAAGCTTACCATGTGGGTAAAACATATGAATACAAAAAAATGACCCATTAGGTTTGTATTGTAGGCCATGATCATTGTTTAACCAATACAAGGCTGAATAAATGTGACTATATGTAGACAGGATGGTGTATATCGTGATTTCACTATATGGAAGAGGATGTATCTATTTCATAAAGGAGTTAATACGTGGTTTGCAACTTGGTCGTGCAAATGTTAAAGCTAGCCCTTTTTTTAAATGTGGTCATGGGACTATATATGCCATAAAGAGGGAGAAAGACTCACATGCCTTCCAAACTTGAAAACACATAATTTATGTCATGGCTAAGGAATTATAATCAATGTGCACATGATTATAGGGCATGTCATGGCACATATAGTGAATGACCATCAAACAAGATGAAATTCATGTGTATCATGGCAAAGTTTGATATGCATTAACTTGGGCAGTGAGAAATCATAGTTCAAGAGTGAAGGTGCATGACTTACTAGTGTCTTGTAAGATATGGTCATGAAGCACAAAATTGAATAAGAAAAATGAAAGTCGTGACTGACAAAAGTAGTCGACCTTTGGAAGAATCTGATGGGAGATTGAATTGTTATAAAATGCACAAGCATGATGTGTCCAGTGGGAGGTTATGTCAAACGAACTTGTGTCATTCTTAGCATAGATATGATCTTATTGAAGAGTTGGAGAGAGGCATGGTGTGGCTACTTGGGAAACACACAAGAAAATTTTCAAGCAAGGTGCACTCATATTTATCATGGGTAGAGAGTGAATAGACTTATCTTTTATCATTAAGATGGGAAAAGAGGAAAAAATATTAGTCTGTTGTATGCATGACAACAGGAATCAAAGGGATCAAAAAAATGTAAAAAATGTGTAGGGGATTAACTCATGCATCGAGTTCAATAAACATAAAAAAGTCTAATATTCATATGAAAAACAACTAACTCAAAGCAGAGGCTAACTTGTTGGTAATACCAGTGACCTGCAAGTTTTATTTTCCTTCGTTTTAGTTGCTAACCATTTTCTTTTGCAATTCTAGGCTAGAGATAAGAATTACGGGGTCCTATGAGCTTGGATTTGAGGGAACTATTTTTTTCCTTTGGTTTAAGAATTGAAACAACACATTAAATTCCTTATTTGATGTACTCCTCGAGCTATGGGGCATGTCATGTCTCCGAAAATTCGAAAGAGATTAGATCTTTTTCCATATGATTGGCCTCATAACCCTAGTGGCTTGTATTTATGGCTTGACAAAAAAAACCTCATCTTTTAATTCAAGCATTAATACTCACATCACATCTTCGATCCATTAAATATGTTATAACATTTAACCAAGGTCTCATATGTGCAGTTTTCTCATGGAGTTAGTTGGATCTTTGTACCATATTCATAATGGATACGGTCACGAAGTTGTATATTATATGGTGTAGGCCAATTGCATATAAATTAAGAACATTGATAGATGGCTTGAATGGCATGGTTATTATGTCACCTTTCCACTATGATCTCACACTTAGTGAGAGAAATACCCTCCACGACCTGTTACTTTCAACACATTGAATATTTTAGTACACTTCATGGATATTAATGAATTTGGTTATAACATGTAACCGTTCTTACAACATTTCATCATTGTGCCCATACCTTTAGGGCTATGGTATGTTTTTAAATAATATAATTTTACAACCACGTGTATATGCACACTTTGCATGTTTGAACCTTTATATTTGTAATGTCCTTATCAACATGAACATGACTGGCCTGAGGAGTGAGTATGCACAACTATTGCATGCGAAAGATTGACTACAAAAATGAGTAGGGAAAAGTATCAGCATAATTGTGAGTATCCACAACTATTGCATACTGAAGATGGACTATAAAAATGAGGTCAAAGTATGAGCATAATGAGTATCGACAATTATTACATACCGAAGATTGACTTTAAAAATGAGGGGAAAATATGAGCATAATAAGACTGTAGTTGTTAATTTCATGAAGTCACTAATATTGTCAGTATGATAGTAAAGAAAAAGTATATATGCATGCATGCAAGTGTATTGTAATAATGTAAAACTTATTATAACACTATATATCGAAAATAGCATATTGACAATAATGTTCATAAGTATATCAATACCATCATGCATGCATTATGAACACAAACAAATATGAGGAAATTTAGAATTTACTGAGCACCACCCGCTAAAATAAAAATAGGGATTGTGCAATGATTTTATGTTTCTACCACTTAGTTGTCCTGGGACCCCACCTAATTAAGATTTAATATTTTATCTATTTAATGGGAATTTTTAGCCATTTTTAGGAGGAGAAATGATGCAATGGTTTGTGCCAAAATTTATGTAAGTAGCTTAATAGGGGTGAGTAGTGATAAATCCCTGTGCGCTACATTGAGGATGGAAGCACCCTAGGGGAGGAAAGTCGTATCCCAAGAATTGGTTTAAGGTGGCTAATGGCTAAGGTTTCCTTATAGCTTAAGAGAAAATATGGGTGAAAAGTGAGTCATGGTGGAGGGTATGGCAATGATATTGTCAACCTACAACAAAATGAGCCAACCTACATAAACATTTAGAATATTTTAGTTATTTAATCAAAAAACGATAGAAAAATTAATATTCAAACAATATTTAACTTGACACATGATACCTATGAAGGTGATGATATGTCCATCCCAAGTGGACATGGCCCCTAATCACATGGCACTACAATCTATAGAAACATTAAATGAATTCCATTATTATACCTAAACTAAAAGTGCATTCAAACTAAAATAATCTATCATATGGACTAAGAAAATATGACAAATTCTACAAGAAAGGATCATTTTAGTTCACCATACCTAAGTGTGTGGTACACAAATGATTAGGTTGTTGCTACTATTACATCTGCTACTACTGCATCAATGGTAAAATTTGGCATTGTTGCATCTGTTGGCATTGCAGGGATATTAGTGTAGGCATAGGTATTTAATTTAAAATATGTACATACTTAGTCAAATTTATATCAGACCCCCAAATCCAATATAAAACCACCACAACAAAATCTTTGTAATATAAGCCGAGGGGAGGAATTCCTTTGAAAAACCACCAAGTTATATATATATGTGTGTGTGTGTGTGTGTGTGTGTGTGTGGAGATTATAATATAAGATCCAAGGGGAAGGGGGGAGTACCTTTATAAAACCACTAGTCCAAGACTTATAATATTATAATTCACACAACCAAACTTAACACCAACATCTTCAAATGTAGGATATATGACCATGCCCGTGACCACAACTTTAGAGCCCAAAGTTTTTTATTTGATGTGAAACTTTCCTACCTTCAAAAATTTCAGGATGGATTACTTCCTAAAAGGGTATTCCCTTCCACCAACTATTGAACCCACTTGTTCGTCAACATCACCATCAACTCCTTTTTTAAATATCGCTTAGCTCCCAACTGGTAATGTGAAATGTGTGATATTACTAACAACATGACCATAAGACTTAATCTCAAAACCCTTTCAAGATTATGCCTTAGCACACAGGCATGAACATTGAAATAGATCCCGGAATCTGACGATTTTTAACCAAAGCCACCCACATCTCCTTTTTAAATCTCTAGGATAAAATTCCTTGGATGGGAATTTTCCTGTTTCATGCAACATTCCAAAGTTTTGTCCCAATGATAATAATTTTGTCTCAAGACGAAAAATATCTATGATTCTTAATGTTACTTGTCTCCATCTAATGTTATTCAATTGTCTGTCTCAATGATTCTAAATGCATTCACTTATGGAAATCACCAGGGAAGTTTTGTCCAAAGACAGAGATCTCATATTAGAGCTTGGTTTTTTCAATCCAATCATTGTTCTTCAACAAACCCTTGAAACTTTAAAAACTCGGTCTTAACCCTTTAATCGTTATACTATGTTATGCATGCCTCTATACAGGGAATTTGCAAATTTTTAGCGTACACAGTGAATACCCTTTTGACACCCTCTGATCAGACTCTGCCATGAAACAAAAACACAATTAACAAATAAATAAATCACTCTACGTGGGGATTGTGAGGAAACAATACAAACAATCTTGAAAAATCTTTGCACACTCCAACTCCTTGTCACTCTATATTTGTACTTTATTAAATTCAAACATGAATAAATACAAGTATGACAACCTTCGAGATCTGTGAAAAGTGGACCATATGGCCCAATTTTGGCTTCAAAACAAACCTCTTGAACTTACTCTATCTTAATAAATTTTATAATATTAAAAGGGTTTACATGGCATTTAACAATATTAATCGTTACCTAGTTAACAAACCCCACACTTTGAGGAACCAACTCCTCTAGAAAAAAAATTACTTTCTCGATCATCTAAGCTTAATCAATGCTCTTACATCATATATTATGGGGTGTGGAAACTACAAACAACATATAATTAGATATAGAAAGAAAATATATTGAAAAACATAGAGATGGTCAAAATACTAACCTCCATTAAACTCTCACGTTTATTTTCCTCCGTTAACCCATAACAAGTATCCCCATGGATCGAACATATATGAGGGTCACAAGAGGCTCCATGTGGCCTCCCTGAATGGAATTATCTACAAGGTGTGAAAGTATAACTCCTCCCCCAACATCACACCTCTAGGGTGCTCATGGAGGAATAATGTTATCAAAAATATATGTTGCACCAGGATGTGAATCAAGATGGTTGTGGTTGTATAGGTTTTCCAATGTTGTCCCCTAATGGAGGATGTTTGGTAGGGGGTTTATTCCTTCATGTAGGAGGATGAGGACCTATTATTGGGCCATGAATAGCATTATGTCTATCATGTGTGGACCCAAAAACCACTTATTGATGGTTTTGAATGTCGTCAATGGTCATAGAGTCTCCTTGATATGAAGTCCGAATTAGACCTCACACTATTTGGAGTAGGATACCCAATTAGTAAATAAGGTAATCTGCCATAATATTAAATATTTTCATTAGATGCAATAAACGACAAAAGAGAAACACATATACTTTCAAGATAAACAAGCAAGATAGGTTTTTGATGTATTGAATTGCAAAGTGTATAATGTTTCTTTCACAAAAGGGAAAGGAAAGTGAGTCTTTAAGATAAAAGTAGTAATACCATCCTAATAAGGACACACACAAATATGAAATAATCATTAGATATCTTGCGAAATAGTTCATGTAGAAATAACGATCATGAAAACAAGAGACACGCATTTCAAAGATGCATACTAAAGCCAGCAAAATAGTTCATTTTCATTAATATGTAGAAACATAATCATACATTAGTCTCAGCTTGTTAGCTTAGAGCTTGGAGTTCTTAAGTCTTAGCTTGTTAGTGCTTAAGCTTGTTAGCTTGTGAGATGGCTTTGGAAAGCTTTAGAGAGCTTTTTTGTACTTTGTAATTTTGAAGAATTTGAATAAAGCTTTGATGTTCTCAACATGGAAGGAGATGTGAAGTAGATGTCATGGAGCACATTAGAATGTAA
>APFE030852289.1:45538-63858 GCA_000404065.3 Pinus taeda
CCAACAAAACAAAATAAAATCTATAAAACAACGAAGTAAGGAAAAGGTTAACTAAGCACATATGGTGCACCACACTTCATCAGTTTATGATACTCGGATTGATAATTTATGTAGAGAAATTTAAGACGTTAAATTGACTAGACAGGAGGCTGATCTTTGTGACTGTGTAATGTGTAGTTCTAGGAGGCATATGATAGCTAACTACGGCTTATGACTATGTAGTTCGCAATTCAAAAAGGAAAGAGAATGAGTGGTTGGTCGGGAAAGTTATGAAGACAAGAAAACTTTAGAAATTGACTGAGTGTGGGATCATTAAGACAGAAAGATAAGACCAGAACATGTAATAAGACTTAAACATGATCACACACTCAAAAACGATAAACCACATTATAATGAAACAATTAACACCTAAAATCAATGTGCATCCATTGCAATGACAACAAGATGACACTTTCCTCCAAGTGCGACACTTAAGATACACCTTACGACACTAGTGTTGACTGCAACAAGAAAATGCGCAGTACTTTGGGAATGATTCTAATGCATATCCATATAATAGATAGAATCCATTAGTATAAGATAAAGCATTGGAATGACCTCTTAAAAGTGTATCCTGACTCCCTTTCGCAAAGAGCAGGATTTCCCTTAACAAAAGATGACACTTGGAATTCCTTCATAAAGGGACTTAGAAACTTAGGAGGCAAGCATGATATGACTGTAATAACTAGAAACAATAGTTCATACTATTAAAGGGGCTCCAAATTTTGAATATAGGTCAAAATTCGGAGGTGCGACAACTTTTGGTGATTCCCTAGAAGAACTCCTAGCATCTCTGTTTGGGTCTAGCTTTATGCACATGGTCTAGTATTTCAAGAAGTATTGATTAATCATGTAGATCACCTCATATTCCCCATTTATCCTGATTATGGATGTAATCCATTCCCTTTCTCAACTAAACAAATTTGCAAATCTTACCAAATCACAAATGTTTTGATCTAGGAGAAGGGTAATATGTAGTCACGATTTTTAAATAATCAGAGTTTTAGTTTCATCTATGTTGTTTCTTCACTGCCAGCGGGCCTGTTTAGTATCCCAATGGAGTCACTATAGTGACACAAGAATTTCTTCACTACGAGTGAGTTTGTTTAGTACCCCGATGAAGCTACTTTCTTCACCTCCCTACGCAGGAATCCTTTCTCTTCTTCACGCCTTATTTTATTTTCCAGATGCTTATTGACATTTTATCAATGTTTATATCGCCAAGGTAGAAGTGGGATCATGAATTATTGATAGAAAGAGGTTGTTCCTTCAAATACTAATATATACCTCTGAAAATATGGTCACCATTAGTTTTTCCCTTTCCCTTTTCTATTTGATTGGATTGGAATACAAAATACCATTCAATTACAAAACAGAGTCAAGGAATGAAGATCCTAGAATAGATATGGGTATCATGATTTTACTTAAAGCTTCCCATTCAAATGGATTGTATTTTTCCTTCTAATATCATTGACCATAGAGATATCAAACCAGGAAAAAGAAGAGGCACTGAAAGTTAACAAAGTGGTGTTGTATGTCACAAATCCCTTTAAAACTTTTGCCACATTCATTAGAACCAGAAAAAACACTTCCACACAAGTTTTATTCATAGGAATAACAAAAACATATGGATGAAAGAAAGGACACAACATGACCTGAATGAGACAAAACAAACAAAATGGAAAAGGAAGGAATATGTACATAGGCAGGAACACATCCCTAGGATGTTATTGGAAATATAGCTTGAGATCTTGGCCATTGATAATAAGAGATTCCATCTTCCATCTAAGGATTCGAGACGATAAGTATTGTGTCAAATATTATCATGCACAAAAAAGGATCTGATCCACAGGGATTAAAATTTGGTGTGTTTACCTTTCTCTTCATGGGATTTTTCCTACTTCAATACTAGGTCTCCCACACTGAACTCCTTGTTCCCCGCAAATTTCTTGTAAAACCAATGCTTGATATGGTTCTGATGGATAACAATTTTTTTTTTTCACCTTTCTTCCTCTAATTTTAAAAGCATGTCTATCCTACTATGAACAACAATACATGGTCTACCTCAGTATTCTTGAGAAAGTTGAAGGACTGAGAGGTATATGTTCGGAGGAAAGACAACTTATTTTCCATAAACTAAGAAGTAAGGATAAGTCTTCATAGATGGTTTTGGTGTGACACGGCCAACCCATAAAGCATTCACTAATGCATTATGTCAACTTCTTTTCTTAGAGTAAATAGGCTTCTTGATGATGAGAATTAAGTTCATATTAGTAGACTTAGCTAAATTATTTCCCTGAGGGTAATAATTAGATGAGTGGTTTAAAACCATACCATTCTCTAACACAAAACAATAAAGTTTTAGTGATGAAAAGTAAGTTGCATTATAAAAAAAGGTGGCGTGGGAATGCCAGACCTAGTGATTATATTTTGCTTAAGGAAGTTGATGACTTCCTACTCATTCACTTATTTCAATATAATTTCTTCATCCCACCAGGTAAAGTAATATGTAGCAGTTAAGATATATCAGTGTTTCTTTGATGAATGTAGAAAAATTTCACCTATAACATTCAATCCCCATTGTTGAAAAATCCCTTCAACAAGAATGGGTTGTAATGGGGAGGGTGACTTCTTATCTCGACCAACACATATTTGAAATATGGAACACTTACGGGCGTAGGTGTGTGCATCCTTAAATAGTGTGGGCCAATAATAACCATCTCATATGAATTTATGAGCAAGAGTATTTTCGGCATAGTTCCCACCAACTGGCCCGTCGTGAAGGTCTTTCAATACCCTTTCTGAATCTTATGCTTCCAAGCATCTAAGCAAGACACCAATGTGGTGCTTTTAAAAAATCACACCATATACGAGCTAATAAGATAAGGCTTTCAATCGAATAACTCTCTTCTATTTTGTTGATAAGTGTAAGGGAAAGGTATCATGATCTAGATATTGTTGCACATCAGTGTACCAATATGTGGCTACACTAGTAGGGGTAGCTTGCTCAATATTGTACATTTTGATTTCTTGTTCCCATCCAGAAGATTCCTTATGGTGAATTGAACAATTTTTTTCCGAGCTGACAGATACCATGGTATTTTATTGTATGAACTAGCTTGAATTCTAGATCATACTCTTGAAGAATTCTCATCCAGTTCACCCTCCTATCATCCAACTCTTGTTGCAAAAAAAGTGATCTAACTGTTGGGTGAGACACAAAGATGATAACATGACTTTTCAAGAGGTAAGGCCTAAAATTTTTCACTGCCTTGTATACTACATAAGATTTTAATCAATGGCGAGATAGTTCAATTCAGATCCCTATAATCTAACACTCATAAATGATATGGGCTTCTTATTTCCTTTATTTTCCTTCTGAGTGATAATGGTTGCAAGAGATGTGTCAAAAGAAAAGTATATAACAAGAAATATTTTTTGAAATAAGACTATATAATGTTGGTCCATCGAAATTTCTTGTTTAATCCAGGTGAAGGCATCTTTCTCCCTTTGGTCCCACTTGTAGATTGCATCCTTCTTTATCATCTCTTGTAGTGGCTTAACAATTGGTGTGTAACTTGAGATGAACTTTTGAAGAAAGTTAATTTTCCCCAAGAAGGATTGCATGGATTTTTTATTCACAGGAAAGGGAATCTAAGAAATAGTTTTGACCCACTCTAGATCCACATTAATTCCACTCTTAGCTATAATGTGTGCCAAAAGCTTTCCCTCAGACACTCCAAATATGCTCTTCTTAGCATTTAAAGATATGTCATATCTTCGACACCAATCAAAGATTTTCCTCAGATGATGAAATTGATTAGATCATTTCTTAGAAAACATTGTGACATCATCCCAGTACACCATCACACTTTGTCCAATCAAACCATGGAATGTGATGCCCATAGCTCACTGAAAGGTGGTACCCACATTGATGAGTCCAAAAGGCATATGCCGAAATGCGAATGTACCTAATTTAGTACTAAACATAGTTTTATAACTATCATGTTTTCTTATTAGAACTTGGTTATATCCAGAAAATCCATCTAATAGTGAGAAAATCTCCAACCCAGATATTGTCAGAAGTATCTTCTCCATAGATAGCACGAGATAATTATATTTATCTAAATCCTGGTTCAAGTTGTAAAAATCAACACATAAACATATCTCTTTAGACTTATTTCTCACATGAAAAAAATTAGAGACCCAGGTAGATCGACGAACTCAGTTATTTATGAATGAGGGGTTCAAGAATGGGATGGACGTTTCTTAACTTCTGTTGAAATGGATTTAACCCTTCCTTAATGGGTATAACATGTTGGATAATTCACATATCATAGGTCTTCAAATCATCATATGTCAACGCGAAAACATCTCAGTACTATTTGAAAATATGATTAAAGGCTTGTCACTCTTGGGAAGAACAACAAGTATTGAGATTCACATAGTTTGGATATTCTTTGGTCCCCAAATTAACTCGTTCATGTAACAATGTAGAACTGTGGGTCTTAGCATTGATTGGTCCCTTAAATTAGTTTTGAAGGTCATAAAGATTTTCTAAAGATACCACACCCTTGGTCATGGGGTTCCTTTTATGTGCCTGAGTTGATTCTTGCAAAGCATTTTCATGTTCATCTTCATTGATCACCGAATCTTTAAACATGTCGACATTTGCCATGAAATCCAATATTTTTTGGTCATCATTGAAAACAAAAAGTTTGTAATATTATCTCCCACAAATGGCTTATAAATAATTTCAACTAAAAACCATCTCTTACTAGTGATAACCTAGAAGCAGTGTTAGCCAATGTGTCTGCGGATGAATTGTGAATTCTAGGAACATAATGTTGGAAAAAGTAACTATGTTCAGTCTTCAATAATGTACTTGATTCATTATGTAATGTACTTGTCAAAATAATAAAGAAAATGATTTTTATTATTGTAACAATGACTTATTAAAGCATGGGTTTCATGCTTAGGTCATCATTATATTAGTCAAATTCCCCATTATGAACTCCTGGATTAATAGTGAATTTATAGAGTCATTGTACATTCAAAGAGACCCTTCTTGGGCTTTTGGATCATGTAAAAAGGTTTTGTATCAAGCAAAATATGAATTATGTGTCCTCCACATCATGTCAGCCTAAGGAAGATAAAGTGAGCCTAAAGACCCCCATTGGACCCACAAGAAGGCTATATATAGAAGGAAGTCAAATTCATTTGGAGCATTCACTCTCTCAAGCAATTTGATATCTTATGGGAAGTGTTGGGGATGCAAAGTCTGTTGTCGGAAGGAGGAAAGAAGTGAGAATTTGGGGGAGTCTCTAGAGAAGAGGAAAATCAAACCTGTTGTACCTCTTTCTCTCTCTGTTTTGTGGTTTGGAATAGGATATCGAAGTCTCCTAGAATTTTTCTACTTCCAGAAGCTGCATGTTTTTGGATCTACTGCATAGTCGAAGTTGTTGGAAAGGGTCGAAGATCTTGGAGGCTGACATGGTGTGGAGGGAAATTTTTGTCTTAGTCTATGGTGAAGAGTCTCAAAGAATACTATTGAGAGGATGAATTACTTTGACTGGGTTTTCCCCTCGAGGGGGGTTTTCCCCTAGGATGTGCCTATATCTTGTGTCTCTTGTTTTTTGATCTTCATGTATGTATAATTTCTTGATGAAAGATAAGAAAATGAAGAAGCAAAAGAAGCCAACACACTCACAATTAATTATCAAGAAAGGAGAATCAAACCCTAATATAATATCTTTGATTTTCCAATTCATAATTGATATTGAAATATTGAAAGAGTCAAATAAGACTTCATACCTATTGATGGTAATTTCTAATATTAGGTAACACATAATGAATAGTATTTAATACTTGACGTGTAACAATGTATGAGTCACCTATTAAGTTCTTGCACCTTGAGATTTATGGCCTTCTTTAAACCCAAAATGAGTGATTCACATTCGAAAACGTTTTTTGTGCACTCAAATTCTAATTTGCATGAGATAATATACTTATTCTTTCGCGGGTATATCAAAATGCAACTAGTTCTAGAAGCCTCCTTCGTTTTCAAATCATCAAAATAGAAAGTCCAAATGTTTGCAATAATAGGGTTAATTCCTACACTAGCACTATTTACATTTATATTACAAAAATCATTAGCAACAGTTGGATTGCAAGGAAGGAGTTCCAATTGTGTATATGGGGGTACAAGGGATGGTTGCGCATGATAACATCCATGATCAACTTCTAGAAAAGAATTTCAAAAACTACTTGTGCATAACTAATAATCTCACTAGGGGCTTCAAGCATCGTGACAGTATGCTTCATCAAAGGTTCACTCTCTAATCGGATCTAATTATTCTTGTCCTTATGCTGAAGCCACAAATGTGACCAGACAATATAAAAGTATCCTTGTAACTTTCTACACCAATCTCTACTCAAAAGCAAGCCATAAGCTTTCAGAATGTCCACAATAAAAATATCAATACATTGGTGAACTCTATGATCTGATGATAAACAAATTATAGCATTATTAAGCTCACCAATTTCCTGTACGACATTTATATCTAATTGTATGATTCGGGTGTCAGTATTTTCCCATTTAGCATTTATTTTATTTGCAATAGATAAATACATGACATTTGCAGAGGCACCAAAATCAACTGGAAAATTATGGACATTATAATTAAAAATATCAAAAGTTAAAAGAAAATGGGGCAAGTGGATCTATAATTTATGATAGCTACATTGACGACTGATTTAAGAATAGTAGGAGACTTATCGAACGAGGCTTGGGAAGAGAAAACCATTCTACCTAACAGAGGCTGAGATACAAATGATTAAATGATAAACTCATGTTTCCCTGCCAACTTTGCTAGCTCAAATATTGAATATTTGCATGAGCTTTATTCATGTCTTCAAGAACATCGTAATCTATTTCTTCATCTTGGGAAGGGTGTGTTGAAGCAGTATGTGGTGTGACCTATTTGAATTCCTCAGGGGTGACAAACTTGTTCTTTTTATTTCCTGAAGAATTCTTCTGAAGCTATGTACTCTCAAATTTAATATAAGTTCCCTGAGTAAGATTACTAGGAGGTATGATCTTTCTTAACTATTGCTTTCTTACATATTTCTCAGGCACCAGTCCTTTGATCCTCAAATTATATTTCTTAGCAAGTTGTTTAGGAGGAGCATCACCCACTGGGGTTTCACAAGCACCTTGTCAATCATTGTTCAATATGAGATCAAAAGTGAAAAATGAACCATCTACATTTTATTTTTCCTATGTCGAGGTAGGTTCATCATTCTCTTGAGTCTACTCTAATTGATCTTTTGCTGACAAACTTTTTTATAACATTAGCAACCACAACATTCATGTCGTGTTTCCATTGAGAGCATGTTTTCTCTGAATTTTCTTCTTTATGAAAGGTATGGTAGTCATCCATGCCCAAATTTTCAATAGTAAGTAAAACATTAGAGCTCTATGTAGACATATCTGATTGATTGATTTTCTTCTTAAAATATGCCTTAAAATTCTTGTTATTGGTATAAGCCTCACTTGACTTCCTCTTAAGTTCAGATACTTCATCTGTTAACAACTTCAAGGATTTAGTCAAGCTATCCACGTCAAAAGAATCTTACTCTTTAGCTTTAGTAGAAGAGGCTTGGGACTTTTTAGCCATGTCCTTGGAGTCCTTAGAATCTTCCTGATCAACAGTTACCCCAATAGACCTTAAGTCATTTTCAATGGAAATTGCTTAAGAAAAGTTAATAGACAAAGTATCTTTTGTGGCACACATGAAAATAACGGAAATGTTAGTGGGAAAGGAAGTAGTATAATAATATTTAGTAATAGAATCATGCGGTTGTACATCGGGGGGGGGGGGAATTTGTTCAAATACATATGAATATGTGATTGAAATCCTTAGCTTTTTCTTTATCCCCCATCTAAATGTTTCTAAGTTATTTAAGTAACATGGCTAGAATTTTATCATTAGCAAACTTTTCTAAGAATAATTGTTTGAACTCCCTCCAATTATGGATTGAATTCGGCAGAAGGCTATGATACCAAAATTATGCTCTACCTTATAGATTGTATGGAAATAATATGGAAGCAACCATCAAAAATTACCTCTAACATCCGTAGATGTAAATAGAAATCATCAATGTGATCATCGCCTTCGCTTTCTTATCAGGATCATACTTGGTAAGCATCTTTTCCGGATACTTTGGTAAGCGGTGGAGATTGCCCATAAGAGGAAGAGGCCCTTGGGACATCCAATCCAATTGGTCATTGGCCATGTATTCGTTCTCCTCCTTCTCCTCACTCTCTGATTCTGAAGACTATTCTCCTTCATCATTCAAATTCTCATTATTATCTGGTTATTCGTATTCTCTCTGTTATTCTTTGTCAAAAAATAAAAATCCTCCCCCTCTCCTTCTAGACCTTCCCCAATAGGTGGTAGAAGGTCACCTTGATGAATGGAATATTCAAGTGAGACAAGAAAATCCTCAAGAGTAGTGTTGACAAATTCCTCCACTGAAGAGACTAAAACACCATGATAGGTGGTCTCATTCCTTTATTTCTTATAAGTAAGAACAAATGCGACAAGAAGTAATCCAAGATATCTAGAAAACAGACAAGTACTAGGTCTAAGTGTTCTAATTTAGTCGTAAGTAAATTCATATGTTCCCTCCAGACATTGGTGAGGTGACTCTTCTTTCTTAGATATATGAGTCGGAGTTGGACTCACACAATTACTACCTTGCATTAGAAGGTTCTTTATGTGAATGTGGTGAATCATCAACCTAAAAAGGTTAACCTACTTCTAGTGAAAGCATTGTTGATGGTGGTAGATGCCACCAATGGTCATAAGGTCTCCTCGATATGAAGTTCGAATTACACCTCGTACCATTTGGAGTAGCAACATCAACAATGGAATAAGGCCGGTTTCCATAATCTTAAATACTTTCCTTGGCTGCAATAAACAACAAAAGAGAAACACATCTACCTTCAAGATAAAAAAAAAGTTAGTTTTTTGATGTATTTAATTACGAAGTGTAAATTGTTTTTCATGAAAGGGAAAGGAAAGGGAGTCTTTAAGAGAAAAATAGTAGTACCATCCTAATAAATACACACACACATATATGAAAAAATCATTAAATATATTACAAAATAATCCATGAAGAGATAGCAATCATGAAAACAAGAGACACACATTTTAATTCATACTAAAGCCAACAAAATAGTTCATTTTCATTATTATGTATAAACATAAACATACATCGCAAACAATGAAATAATAGTCTTACAATCATTCACAACATATTCATCAAAGTGTGCCAACTCCAATAGCTTCAAATTATAAAGTGAAACTCCCAAGATACACCAATACAATGACATAACACTAGTTCCAATAGTAGAACATTAAGAAACTACTTACTTCTTAAAAGTATAATCTTCTCTCATGTGCCTAAGTTGAGAAGCCAAGATGAAGAGTCCCTTTCTTGAGCTATGAGGGTGTATATATAACAAATGAGGTGACTGTCCACCTCCCTTGTGACTTTTCGATTTCCTATGAGACCTTTGAGCTTCTTCATGTCTTTTCACTTTCTATGTGTGACCCTTGGGATTCCACACATTTTACATTTTCTCATTTTGAAAATTACATAATTACATCCACAAATTATGCGGCAAAATACAGTGACACAAATGACTCTTGAGGTGACACTTGGAAAAGCCATGACTTGGCAAGGTGACATGGAACTTCATTATAGAGTATCAATGTCAAGCTCTTGTCCTTATTTTTATATTCATGTCTTCATGATATATCTTGCATGTACTTCATTTTTATCCTCCAAGAGGCTGGGATGATATATAGTCTTTTGTGTGATCATGATCTTGAATCTTCTGTCGTAATCTTGTGTCCCTTTATCTCTTAGATTGATGATCACTTTACATCTTCAGCTTCACAAGTGTCTCCTTATAGAATATCCTTGGTATTCTCCCTTAAAATAATCTTGCCATGTCAAGATAATAACACCTCCAAATGGAATTCAGTCATGACGAGATGACACCAATCCCAAAATATCCTAGTCTATCCAACTTCTCATGCAACATTCTGACTGATCTGGGACAGAGTACAAGGTTCAAGAGGAGGCCCATGGATTACGCAGTGTGCGGGATCAAGAGCAAGGGAGTGGGGTATAGGCTATGTGACTTCATAGTGTGTAGTTGCTGAGGGGAGGGGAAGAAATGTTGCACAACTGAGGGAGTGAGGGATGTAGTTAGTTGAGCTTTCTCACTATGATTGCGCGGTGCGTAATTCTGGAATGAGAGGATCCATCGATTGCATAGTTGAGCAATTCAAGGATAGAGACAAGGCCTAACTGGTGAGTGAGAATGCACGGTACATAGTGGAAGCCTAACTAGGAAAGGATTGTGCAGTGAGCAAGAGAAACTGATAGGGAATGGGCATTGGGATTGCACAATGTGTAGTTCAGGAAGGTTGATCTTTGTGACTACGCAGTTCATAGTTCTAGGAGGCAAATGATGGCTGATTGGGGCCTTATGATTGCATATTTTATAGTTCAAGAAGGAAAGAAGATGATTCATTGGTCAAGAAAGTTGTGAAGACAAGAAAACTTAAAAAATTGACTAAGTGTAGGATCAGTAAGACAAAAAGATAATACCTAAACATGTAACAAAACTTGCCTCCAAGTGTGACACTTAAGATACACCTTACGACAGTAGTGTCGACTGCAATAAGAAAGTGCACATTACTTTGGGAATAAGTCCAATGCATATCTCTATGATAAATAGAATCCATTAGTATAAGATAAGGCACCAGACTTACCTTTTAAAAGTGTCCCATGACTCCCTTTTGCAAAGAGAGACATTTCCATTAACAAATGACAACACTTGGAATTCCATCACAAAGGGACTTAGAAACTTAAGAAGCAAGCATAATATGACTCTAATAACTATAAATTACATTTCACATGATTAAAGGGGGGATCCAAAGTTTTAATATAGGAAAAAAATTGGAGGGTTTTGTAGCAGTGACAACACCACCCCTGGAATTCATCAATTCCAAAGTAGTTGAAAAAGAGACCTATCATGATATTTTTCTATAATTTCCTAAGGAAATATAGAGGAACCTACATATTATTACATGTAGGTTTATCAAATACCATTTAAAAAACTATCCATAAAATGGTATATAAATGGTTGGTCAATCTATACAAATGAATCTCTTTCGGACTAGCAGTTGTAATTTGGTTCTTGGGTCAATAAACGGTGTCATCAATTATTGTTTATAAATGTGTATGTCTCTAACTTTGTATTTATTTAGACCTGTTCAATAATATTCAAACATTCTAGACTTATAATCATAAAATATTAGCTAATAGGTCTTAGTCATTTGCAATGGATGTTACAATGGTATCTAGAGAATTGGTTAGTGACAATTGAGATGACTCTTTGATATTTTGCAGGTCATATATGAAGGATTTTAAAGAGCTCACACTTGCACTAATATCCATGTTAATATTTGGTGATTATGGTTCCATGTTTGTTGTTCCTCCATGAGATGATGTTGGTTTTGGGTTTTGGCTAGGCTCCATAGTAATAAAGTGTCATGCAGTTTAATAAAGTAAAAAAATAAGTATATATTTTTTTCAAATAAAAAATGAAATTTATTAAAATAATAAATAAATAAATAAATAAAATCATTCATGATGTTGAATCTTATGCAAGTAAAATGTGTGATAATAAGTGATCATATTTGAAGGGATACTCTTCATTTCAATTTGAAGGGTATATTTTCATCTAACCCTTCCATAATGAAAAGTTGCAAAAACATTGTGTACTTCATTTGACAAGAGTAAAATAAGTACACATTTTGAAATAAACTCTAAATAAAATGTTCTCTTGAAATTTTTAGGTGTTTAAATTAAGAATATTTTTATATATATAGATATTATATATTATAATAGTATATATAGATATATTTATAATTAAAATAAAAAACCATTCGCTAAGCCATATTTATGTTTTTTTGGAAGGGAATTTTTCTAAGTCTTCCAAATTGACAATGTAAAATTCTTTAAAAACAAGGTCATAATAAAACATTTTTGTGACTCCCATATCAAAGAGGATTTGTTTGGTGTATGCATATGATGATTGAGCATCTCATCTTATATTAATATAGAAAATATATTTTAATCATGCTTAACCATAGGAGTCATTGTTTGCTGTAAATATCATTAGAAACTAATAATTTGTCATAGGCCTTGAGGCCTTTACTAAAGGTTGGTAATTTAATCAAAACATTATAAGAGCCATCAAGAGAGCCTTCTTACTTAATAGAGCTCTAGGAACATTAAAATATAGTAAAATTTCATCCCATTCTTCTTATGTGGGCTAAGACATATATAATTCCTAAGGTCAATACAAACAAAAAGTGAAAGGAAACTACACGTCAAGACCACTAAGTATTTTATTCTTAGTGAGGACATTAATTCTTCACCTATCTCTCAAACCATGCAAAAAATTCATGACATTATTGATTTAGAGGTTAATCCCTATTGCATAGATCCCGTGATAAAATGAATCATATTATCTTACATATGAATCCCACCGAAGCATAAAAAATGTTGATCCAAGAATTAAACTTGTGATGGATACACGTGATTTCTCATGGGATGGCATTAATGCAAAGGGAAAGAGATGTAGGGAGCATTCTCAAATATTTGACACTTAAAAGTATCTTAGACCAATGCTAATGTTTCTATAAAGAAGGAGGAAACTAAAACATTGTGATAGATAAACATGCATAAAATTGGGGAAAGGACAATGAACATAGTAAGGAATTAATGATGCAAATAATTGAATGAATAGAAAATCACAATTCTTACTATTTTAATCCTAATTTTGGGTTTTGCTATATTGACAAGGTCCATTTCTTTCAATTTCATACATAAAATAATCAAAGAACAAACCAATTATTATATATCTTATTAATGTTTTTTACCCCAAACAAAATCATTAATAGAGTTTTATGTGAAATAATGAAAAATTATGCATTATGTTTATGATGATCTAGACCAAACTTGTACAAGATTAGTTGAAAGATTATATCTAGATATGGAAAACTAGAATAACACCTTATAGTAGTTATTCATGTTGAAATGGGCATATCACAAGGGTTACCAAGTGTATAATACTTGTTGGTAGACAAACATTTCATTCAAAACCTTGAGTAGCAAAATGTGTCATATCAAAAAAACTCAGTGTCACTCACATGGTCATTTAAAAATCACATGCCATTACAACAAAAATACCAATATGGGAGGAGGAACTCATCTAGTTATGAATCCATCAAATTTTGAAGTGGAAATTCTCAAGCCATGGGGAGGGAAAGGAAACCATAAATGGGGATAGATCAGTAGTCCCACAAGTGCCTATCAAATTGGAAGCTCAAGGGGATGTGAATATAATTGGAGTAAACAAAATATCATATATCACACCTCTAAACTAGAGTGTGGACTCACATAATATAGAATTCTGAGTTTGAACCCATCCCTTCTGATAAATGTCCCTCATGACCATTGAGTATGTCTTGATAAATTGAATTGGAGGAAGCATGTGTTCCTATGAAACCAGGAAATTCAAAAGGGATATATATCATAGAGGCAGAGACTAAAAAAACCTCTTCGTAGCTATCAGGTTCTAGCAAAACTTGCTAATTGTATCATAAAGGTACCTAACGAGATTAGAAACTAGGGAAACCAATCAATATTTAGGTGGACTGGAGATCATGGCTACAAGTAACCCCATCGAAATAAGAGGCAGAAGAACTCATTAATCACATCCTAAAAAAGTAGCGAAATGAATATTATCTTGATGCCAACTCACCACCTCAATACCCTTAAAAGAGTATCTCTTAAACAAGTGTCTCAATAATTGTCATATTTCATAACATAAGAGGCATTGCGATGCCCTCAAAATGCATCACACATTCTATCCATATCTATGGAGAAAAATGATTCATAGTCTCTTAAAATTCAACCCCAATAGAAACACACGCATGTTTCAAGGAGCATGTGCATGTTCCTAAGAACAAATTTTCTCCTAGGATTTCAAATGTGTTCCTTTCCCTTTCTTTCATGGTGCTTATTTAGCATCTAATATAGTGGTTTAGGGGTTTTTAAAGTTGGACACTCAAGAACATGTGTGCATTCTCAAGAGTGCGAGTGCATTCCTACATGGTTGCATTCATGTTGACCCCATTTCCACTTTTGATACCATCATATACTTGTGAGTGCCCATTACAAACCTTAATAAGAAATAACTTCTCAACATTCATTGGTTTATGACCTCAACATTCGTTTCACAAAAAAGGGCAAGGAACCGAACACTTTATATTTGGTAAGCAATAAAGCCTAAACTTAACTTTCTTAATAAAATTAGTATATAATTTTTTTATTTTAGTATGGGCTGCCAAGATTAGATTAGGATAGGGCCTTGGGTTAAGGTTGTGGTGGTTTTTTTGAACTCCCCAAGTCCTATCAAAATAAAATCTTAGTGTTGATTTATTTGATAAATACCTTTGTAACAATTTCTACTTGGAAGGACACCCATATCTTTCTTCTATAATAAGGGGGGAAAATATGTGGAGTGGGGATTTATATATTTTCTTCTAACTTTTATGTGGTTGAATTACATCTTACTCAATACACAACTTCTACATTAAACCAAGGTTAAAGTAATTTGACCTGCCTATCCATATAGTGTGAAGAGAAAACTCCATGTCTTGTCTTTATGTACTACCTTCTTATCTTCCCTTATGTAAACTTCACAATCAAATTTTATCATTGAGTCTTGAATGCACAATTATAAGGTCCTTATTAATATGTTTAAATAATAATTAATGGGATCAATGTATGATAAGGGTGTTGTTTATATTGGATAACTTAAAATACCATAGTTGACGACATAGTGAATTTTGTGAGGAATTACGACAATTTCTTCAAACAATATTAGAAATTATCTTTTACTTCATTGCAAATATTATCCATTTATGGGGATTCTAATTCCCTTTGTTGGCTTGATGGGACCTGACCCAAGTTCGGAGTTATTTAGCCAAACAAATCCCTGTACTACTAACCCTTTCGGCAACAGCCCACGGAGCGCACACTGAGGTCTCACCCTAAGCAGTAGGGGGGGATGTGTTGGAAATAATACTGAGAGGGGGGGTGAATCAGTATTAGCAAATCAAACGCTTTTCATTTTCATACCCAGATTCATATACGCTACTTCAGTTAAGGATACCTGTGTATATACGCAACTGTGTTTAATGAAACTAGTGTATATCCAATAAACTTATGATTCAGTTAGTTGATCTTCAATGAGTGCATCAGAACATTATTAACCATATTAACATTAAACATGTGCAGTAAAACAAAACAGATCATCACACATAAGGAGCACACATGAACACCATGATATAAGGTGGAAACCCAATGTGGGTGGAAACCCAATGTGGGTGAAAACCACCTGCTGCAATTCGTCTCTATCTTCCTTTAATAAGAAACTTCTTTTTACAATATTTATGTACTGGTGCAGTCTTATAACAGTACGCAGGCTTCTACCTACAGAAGGCTACAACCTTCTCTCCTTCTCCAGTTTCTCCTGGAAGGGAGCTACAACCCCATTAGCTCTTGTACTAGCCGATCCATTTACTAGTACGTAGGCGCCGGCCTACTAAAGGCTCCAACCTTCACTCGTTTCCAGCTGCTCTTCGAAGGGAGCTACAACCCCCTGGCTCTTGTAGTAGCCGATATGTTTACCAGTACGTAGGCGCCGACCTACAGAACTCTACGATCTTCTTTCTTCCTCCAGGGGCCACATTTCATAAATTTTCATACTGGATACTCCTAAAGCACAACACCATAATCTGAAGGCCACGTTTCATCCACTTTTCATACTGGACCCATCAACAACATTGAAGCAAAAAATCAATCACCATTGCAATACATCCATCAACTACACCTGCATCATTGATCTCTGAATCACCCAATGCTGAAACATTGAAACTCTGTCAGAACACAGAACATACAACAGAATTTTGCAATAACAACCAGATCCAACTGCAACTTCAAAATATCATACTTCATACTATATACGCTACTCTGATGAAGCCAACCTGCATGTATATGCGCTTTTACCAAAGTGAACCAGCATACAGATATGCAAATTCTAAATTATAACTTTGCAGCTATTCCAGACATCAATTATACCCAGAACACAACATAGAATAAACATGCGTCAATAATTCAGACCTAATCTATTCATGATCAAACCATATAATGATAAAACATTCCAAGCCTTAAGATCTGGATCCATCGTTCATCATCATCCACATGGGTGCATCCTTGGTTCAGATTAAGCAAAGCATCACAAACCCATAACTTGCATACTAGATCTCACACTTCATCAAATATTCTTCACTTGTTTACTGTCCTCTTGGCCTAATGATCTTCTCCTTATATAGGTTTAGGCCTCTCTTAATACCATGGTCCAAAACCATGTAGGACCAATACCTATGGTCAACACTTCGGACCAAATACCATGGACCAATACCAAAATAACATGGACCAAATACCACGGACCAAAACTTAGTTTTCAACCATGTACGCACCTTTCCTTCTGTGAAGCTGCATGCGTACGTATACGCATCTTCTGTTCTGCTCATCCGCGTGTATACACACTTTCATCAAGGTTAACCTGCTTATATCTCTCTCTTGACCTGTTGTACTATGATCTGTCATCTGATTGAGTTTCCATCTGTATCATACCTCTGAGTGAGTTGTCATCAAGGACAACACCTATATCATAATGCCAACAATGTCCCCCTTTGGACTTGATGGCAACCACCACACCAAGTCACTCTCCCCCTTTGACATCAAGGGCAAAGGGCAGACCAAGATATTCTCTTCTTTGATATACATTCTGTTGTCCATGCTCCCCTTGAAGTTTCTGATTGAGCTCCCCCTTTGTACATGCCAAGATGTACCAATCCATCCATGCTCCCTCTGAGCACATGCAAGGTCTACAAAAGCATAACATGACTCTATTTAAAGACACACATACATCAATCTCCCAACCCAATGGGGATACACCATTTTTGACTCAAACACAAGAACCATTACATCATCCATCCCATGCATAGTGGGGTAAAAAGATACGTCATATGACTCACAAAGACCAAGGACCTAAACAAGACCATGACAGTTATCAACAGTTGTCATACACTATATGATCTACACTATAAGCATCTTAACCTGCAATCCATTCTCTTGTTCAATCAACAATCAGTAGTAAGATATGTCAATAAGCATCATCACCAAGGACTTATAACCATAATGCCAATAATGCATTATGAGAAGCATATGCTCCCCCTGACCCTGTGCCAACCATCATATACTACGACAAAACCATTTCCTGAGTCTATTCTACTGCTTTTCTTCAGAAATCCATATACGCGACTGTGCAGCCTATAACTCACGTATATGCGTGACTTGTCTTCATGATACCTGCGTATGATATTTAAAATACTGATGTTCCACACTTTCATCTTCCTCTGAGTCTGTCATGTCTGTGTACTCTGCTAAGCCACATCTTTCTGGTTGTACTTCCTTTTTCTTCCATATCTTCAACTATGATGATGTTTTCTCCTTTTGGTATGGTGTCCACAATCTTCTCCTGCATTCCTTTGCTATATGTCCAAGCTTGTTACATGCATAACATCTTACATGTTCCATATTCCTCCTAATACAGTCAATGGCTTTGTGACCAAACATATTGCAAGAAAAACAATATCCCTTAAAGTACCTCGAACGTGATGATCTTTCTGTGTGACGGTCTTGAACCATTCTACTTCTGCATCTGGTTGCAACATGTCCAAGATTATGGCATACATAACATTCAACATTATTCATCGGAGGAAATAATCGTCTATCACTTCCACAGTTAGGAGCAAAAGATTTTCTTTGAGGAATTTCTTTCCTAGGCTATTGATGGGGTTGTCCTCTCATCTCCTTATTGATCATTTTAGATTTCTTATTAGAGTTCCTTGCCTCACCTTGTGATCTAGATTCACCTTCAACAGATTCATAAAAACCAAGACCAGTTTTGATAGCAGACGACCTTTGACTACTAAGAATATCATCCAAAATCTTAGTACTGTCTTGAAATCGTAATAGTTTATCCTTTTCTTCTA
>APFE030852289.1:63929-78824 GCA_000404065.3 Pinus taeda
GTCTTGAAATCGTAATAGTTTATCCTTTTCTTCTAATTTACCTTTCAAGATATTTACCTCAACCTGATGTTGTTCTTCCTTTTCCAGACATTGCTTCTTCAAAATTTCCTCAGACTTTATTCCTTCTTCCATTTGTTGCCTTAGTTTGAGAATCTCCTTTTCTTGTTCTTCATTCAACTCCTGCAGCATTTGACAAACTCTGAGGGCACATTCCAGCTGAGATTTTAAGCTGATAATTTCTTCTTTAAGGGCACTCTCCCTTTTTCCAGGTAGATCTTGTTGATCTATGATTTTATCTAATGCTTCATTTTCTTGTTCATCTTCAATCTGAGGTGATTCAGGATCTGAATACTTGCTTCCACTCAACGACAAGTTGTCATTATTCCTTTGAGTTGTCTTCTTCTTTTGACGCGCTTTCTTTCCCATTGTTCTACGGATCTCCTTCAAGCGATCAAGATTCAACTGAAGGACCTGCTCTGATACCAATTGTTGGAAATAATACTGAGAAGGGGGGTGAATTAGTATTATCAAATCAAACACTTTTCATTTTCATACTCAGATTCATATACGCTACTTCAGTTAAGGATACCCGCGTATATACGCAATTGTGTTAAATGCAACTAGCGTATATCCAATAAACTTATGATTCAGTTAGTTGATCTCCAATGAGTGCATCAGAACATTATTAACCATATTAACAGTAAACATGTGCAGTTAAAAAGAAAATATCATCACACATAAGGAGCACACATAAACACCATGATATAAGGTGGAAACCCAATGTGGGTGAAAACCACCTGCTGCACTTCGTCTCTATCTTCCTTTAATAAGAAACTTATTTTTACAATATTTATGTATTGGTGTAGTCTTATACCAGTACGCAAGCTTCTACCTACAGAAGGCTACAACCTTCTCTCGTTCTCCAGTTTCTCCTGGAAGGGAGCTACAAACCCCTTAGCTCTTTTACTAGTCGATCCATTTACTAGTACGTAGGCTATGGCCTACTAAAGGCTCCAACCTTCACTCGTTTTCCAGCTGCTCCTGGAAGGGAGCTACAACCCCCTGGCTCTTGTACTAGCCAATATGTTTACCAGTACGTAGGCGTCGACCTACAGAACTCTACAATCTTCTTTCTTCCTCCAGGGACCACATTTTATAAATTTTCATACTGGATACTCCGGAAGCACAACACCATAATCTGAAGGCCAAATTTCATCCAATTTTCATACTAGACCCATCAACAACATTGAAGCACAAAATCAATCACCACTACAATACATCCATCAACTACACCCACATCATTGATCTCTGAATCACCCAATGCTGAAACATTGAAACTCTGTCAGAACACAAAACATACAACAGAATTTTGCAATAACAACTAGATCCAACTGCAACTTCAAAATATCATACTTCATACTATATACGCTACTCTGATGAAGCCAACCTGCGTGTATATGCGCTTTTACCAAAGTGAACCAGCGTACAGATCTGCAAATTCTAACTTATAACTTTGAAGCTATTCCAGACATCAATTATACCCAGAACACAACATAGAATAAACATGCGTCAATAATTCAGATCTAGTCTATTCATGATCAAACCATATAATGATAAAACATTCCAAGCCTTAACATCTGGATCCATCGTTCATCATCATCCACATGGGTGCATCCTTGGTTTAGATCAAGCAAAGCATCACAAACCCATAACCTGCATACTAGATCTCACACTTCATCAAATATTCCTCACTTGCTCACTACCCTCTTGGCCTAATGATCTTCTCCTTATGTAGGTTTAGGCCTCTCTTAATACCATGGTCCAAAACCATGTAGGACCAATACCTTGGACCCAATACCTGTGGTCAACACTTCGGACCAAATACCATGGACCAAAACTTAGTTTTCCAACATGTACACGCCTTTCCTTCTATGAAGTTGCGTGTGTACTTATACGCATCTTCTATTCTGCCCATCCGCGTGTATATGCACTTTCATCAAGGTTAACCTGCGTATACCTCTCCCTTGACCTGTTGTACTATGATCTGTCATTTGATTGACTTGCCACCTGTATTATACCTCTAAGTGAGTTGCCATCAAGGACAACACCTCTATCATAATGCCAACAGGATGCTGGAACCAAGTTTCCTCACCCTTGAGATGTATGAGGGGTCGATTTAGTCCAACTATGAATACATTCACGCAGGTCACTTCCCGCCCTTTCCAAACCTATGAGGCCTTCGCGATCTTTTATACTCACCTTCACGCAGCCCTAACTAGGGGCTGAGGTGCTTTCGCGCTGCTAAAGCAGCGATCTACGCTATTTCCCCAAGTTACACCGTGGATCTTACTTATATTCCTATAACAATTAGTTATATTTGCGTAAATAGATACTTATCTTATATTCTCTTATTCAACACATTCATATAAGTTCGTGCAGGAAATAAACAGTAAACTTGCAATTCATACCCAATACATTTCAATGCATAAAACAGGGAAAAGACACACAGAATGATAAGAAACTTCTCTTTATTATTTTCTTCAATCGGTTACAGACTCGACTCACCCTGCGCACTCAGCTACAAGGGTCTTCACACTTAGCTGCGGACTACTAGGCCTCTACGCACTCAGCTGCAGAGCCTTCTCCTACTCTACAACCCTAAGACTCAACTTTACACATCAACTTAGACTCAATGCTTCATCTTCTCTTAGATTGTTCGATCTTAGATCTCTCTTTACACTTAGAGCCTCGCTCTATTTATATAATCCCATGGTCTGCGGACCATAGGTAGAACTCTCAAACCGACATTACATTACAAAAGTAAGGGCAGCAACCCTATGACTCAATTACAACTTCGCATTCTGCGCCCATAAATCGTGGAGTCTTTACATCAGACTTAGTTAAAACTTGGGCTTTAAGCCCCAAAACTTACCTTGGTGGATCTCGCGCCTAATAGGGCCCCAACACAAATGTCATGACTCGCCCTCAAGTCACTCTATCGGTGCGGAGATCTTCGTGCGGAGACCTCCCAACTCTACTCGAACCACTGCAAGGTTGGCAGCGCACTGAGCGGCTGCCTGTTGTATTTCTTGGGCGCAATGTTCGGAGACCGTTGGATCTGAACTACTTCCTTGTATCTACTCCTGTGTTCCTTGCATATTTTTATAGTCCTGTGCCCCCTTTTAGCCACCTGGACCACTAAGAATGTGCTTCTGTTAGCTAGTCAAACAGCCAGGCCACCCGTGTATGGCTTCAACCGATTGCTATTCACTTTTCCTGGGAAAGGTTCTCCATTTAGCTTTACCAACTGCACCGCACCTCCGTCTGTGACCTCCTTAATAACATATGGTCCCAGCCAATGCATTCTAAATTTTCCAGGGAATTTATCAAACTTACTATCATATAGTAACACCAAATCATTCACCTTGAAGGTGCGCAACTTAATATGTCAATTGTGCCAGGCCTTTTCACGTTGCTTTTGTACTTGTTGATGGAATCCAGCCAAAAACCATTCTTCCTGGAGTTCTTCCAACTACGTGAGCCTCTCTTATAAGGCTCCATGGTCTGACATACCTGTGAGCGTTGTTATCCGTAGACTAGGCATTATGTATTCCATCGGAATTACGGCTTCCACTCCATAAACCATCCGGAAAGGTGTCTGTCCCGTCAGTTTCTTGCATGTCATCCTATAAGCCCATAATACTGCAAGTAAGCACAGGTCCCAATCACTTCGTTGCACGTTGCATACTTTGGTCAGCACAATCTCCAGTATTTTGTTAAATTCTTCTACTGTCCCATTGGCTTGTGGGTGATACGGTGTGCTTTTCTAATGATACACCTGAAACTCTTCTGTTAGCGTGTTGATTGTTTCATTCAAGAAATGTGTACTGTGATTGTTCATCAAGATCTTCGGACATCCAAATCATGTCAATGCGTGTTCAAACAGAAACTTCATGGTTGTGGTGGTCGTGCAATCTTTTACCGGCTGCACTTCTACCCAATGAGTTAGGTACTCTGTCGCAGTGATAATATATCTCGCGCCCATTTTTCCTTGAGGTTTGATAGGTCCTACGAAGTTGATCACCCAATTTTCAAAGGGTTGCAATGTCATCTGTGGATGCAAAGGCATCTTGTCCCTCTGTGATGGTTTACCTATTTTTTGACATACAGCACAGGCCTTGCAATGTGCTTTTGAATCCTAATGAAGGGTCGGCCACCACAACCCTATGCGGAGAATCTTCTGCGAGGTCACTTTCCCTGCATAGTGTCCTCCCACAGTGCCCCCATGCGTGTCCGCGAGGATATGGCTTTGTTCAAATTCAGGTACATACCTTCACAGTATCTCATCATTTCCCATCTTATATAGGTGCCCCACAATGATAGAAAGATATGTCCATGCACCACTAGTTCCTTCTTTTGCTGGACAGAGTACTCTTTCAGTGTAGTTCCAATCGTGAGAAAGTGGATTATATCTTCAAAGTGTCCATCCGCTATGTGCACAGCAAAGAGTTGTGCGTCAGGTAATCCTTCTCCAGACTAGTAGGTTCCTCTCCTATCTCAATACGCGACAGGTGATCTAGGCCTACGTTCAATCATCCAAGCTTCACAATAACTTCAAAATCATATTCTTGGAACAATAAAAGTCACCTGCATATGCGCTCCTCCCAACACAAGCTTATTGACCAAGTATTTCAGCGTGGAATGATCCGTATACATCTTGAAGTGTCCCCCTAACAAATAGTGTCGATATTTCTGGAGTGCATACACCATAGCCAGTCCCTCGCATTCAATGGTGGAATAGTCCTTTTCTGCTTTGGATAGTCTGTGACTCGCGAACGCGATTGGGGGATCCAAGCCTTCACCGCCTTCTTGTGTGAGTACTGCCCCCAACGTTATACATGACACATCAACATGAACATGAAATTCTTTCTTCCAGTTTGGGAAGACAAGAATTGGTGTCGTAACCATTTTCTCCTTCAATATATCTAGGCTCTTCTTACAGTCATCGTCCCAGTAGAACGTGACATCCTTCTTTAGTAGCTTTTCCATCGGCACAGTGATCTGGGCGTAACTCTTGATAAACTTTCTGTAGTACCCCGTATGTCGCACGGTAGCGGGCAGCTGCTTCACACTGGGCGGTGCTTCCAAATTTAGGATCACTGCAATTTTCATGGGGTCTACCATCAGCGCTTGTTTACAAACGAACTACCCCAACAAGTTCCCAAAAGGAACAAGGAACATACATTTCTTGAGGTTGAGCACGATTTGGTGTCTTTATCATGTATCCAGCATCAAGCACAGGCTCACTACATGGTTCCTAACCAACCCAAATACAGTCCAATCATCAAAATAGACCTCCAATAATTTATGAATATATTCCCTGAACTTCGCAACAACTACACACGAAAACATGGTCGGAGCATTCTTCAAACTAAACGGCATGACAATGTATTGAAAGCAACCCCACTCCGTCGTGAAGGTTGTCTTGCTTCTATCCTCCGGCGCGATCCTGATCTGGTGGTACCTTGAGAACCCGTCAGTGAAAAAATATGCTTCCTGACCACCTACATTGTCCAACACCTCATCTATGAACGGAGTTGGGAATGGATAATGTACACACGCATCATTCAAATTTCTGAGATCCATGCATATTCTTATTTCGTCCTTCTGTTTCTTTTCTTGTACCACCATCGGACTTACCCAATTGGATTCCTCGACAGGCTCGATAATGCCTGTCGTGAGCATCTTATCTAATTCTATGCAAACTTTCTCCTTGTATTTTGGGTTTAAGCAATACGGTTTCTGCTTCACTGGTTTCGCATCGGGTTTTAACATGATCCACATTACCCCTAAGTTTTCAATTATTCCCTTTAAGTCTGTGAAATTGGTCGGGAATAAGTCCTGATACTCGCAGAGTAGTTCAGCGACCTTATCCACTGTCGCGACGTCCCAGTAGACCCCAACTTTGCAAATTTATGTTCCACCTCTGTACCAATATTTACCTGCTTAGTCTTTACTGGTGTGGTTATGTCAGGGTTCTCAATCTATGGCCCTTGAACCTCGTGTTGGCCTTCTGTCTCTGGAATACCAATGTTCCTTGGATCTTCATCTTCTTTCTCAGCAGTTACATTATAACACTCCAACGTGCAACTTAGCTGAGCAGCCCAGTCAAGTTGAATCATCTCTACTGACTCCTATGGCATCCTAAATATTACTACTTTTACTTCTTGTAGCGCTTCAACAATACTATCCCATCCATCCTCAAAGGTAAAATTCATTACGAACCCTTCTCATAGGACATCCCATTCGTTTGTTCTGTGGTGGAGCTCTGTTTCTATATACCATTTCATTGGTATAACATCCAAGGTGAGACAGAACAGATGCACCCACTCAAGTTGCAGCTTTTCCCCATATGCCTGCGTCCACTGAGCCAGATGCGTGCACGGATCATCCTACACATTGTATTTTTTTGTTAATCACATCTTAGGCTTCCCAAAACACATGTGCATCATTCTCATGCATTCGCGCGATCCTCAAAGTTTCCTTTGTGCATACGCCACCACCTCGCAGGCATAGTGCATAGTACTCAATTCAAGGCTTCGAAACGTCGTTTTTCTGGCACCTCCCTTTAAAATTTGTCCAAGAAAGCTTCTACCTCACCTAATCCATCATAAGTAGGTAAATCTCTCATTTCCATTAATATGCATCGCAATGATCTTGTCATCATGTTACATTTTAACGTGGTTACCTCGTGTAACCGGTTCTGCCACTGCTCTATCTCCTCATCAGAATCCGATGTACAGGAGCTTTCACGCTCCCATGAGATTCATCCATCCGCAGTGGGATTTACCCAATCTTGCTCTCGCGTGGTTATTTTGTAGATGCAATCCAAATCATCGTCACTTTCATAGTCACGCATCGGCTCTATATAGCATGATCCCTCAGCAAGGTCCAAAGATATAACTACGCACAAAGACTTCTTCTCAAAAATCATCTTGCGCTTCTTCAGGTTAATCACTCCGTTCGTGTGAGTGGCCCAATCAATTCCTAAGAGCGCGGGGTAGGGATTGTTGTCATCAACAATCTCTATTACTTCAAATTCTGCTAGCGCACTTGCTCCTTCATATCCATGGTGATTCCCTGCAATCTCCCCATAGGTATTATCTTTTGTTGGTTCACCATTCGCAATTGGATAGGAAACCATTGCAGCATAGGCCTCCCCATGCGCTCCCATGTCTGCTTCGGTAGAATGTTCACATCCGATCCTAAATCCAGAATTACTTGGTCCATCTCATATTCTTCAATCTGCATAGTCAACCTCATTTCTCTTCTCATCCTCGTCGCATGCTTTCCAATCTTTCGAACTACGCCCGATTCTCCTAGCGCAGTCCCAGCACATCTCTTAAAGTGTTCCTGCAATCCTTTTACAACCTTACTGTCACATAGTAGCTTCATGCATGTTTCTAGGAACGTCGTAAGCATAGATGGGTCCATTTCTGGCTCCGATCTATATCTGCTTCCAGAAGTTGAGGCATCAGCAAAGCTCTTCTTAGCTTCCATGAAGGTTTCCTTAGCGCGCTCCAAATAAAACTCTACTTCTTTCATCGGAGCCTTGTGAACCCAAGTACTATCTTCAGGTTGTTTGCCTTTATCATCTCCCATCGTAATTCCACTTCGGAGCACAATGTTCACAATTGGGTCTTCCTCACTTGGCTTATACCTCATCATCTATAGGTTCTAAGTTGGGGGAGGTGGTAGTGCTCCCTTGTTGTGCATCCTAGTTACCTGCCTAGGACAATCCTCGTCTCATGATCAAACAAGGTACATTAAAAACATGATGGACATGTTGGATTCGTACAATCACGGGCATAATGTCCCAGCCCTCCGCAATTGTAGCATATCAACTGTCTGCGACCTCTTCCAGGTCCTCCTCCACCTCGGCCTCATTCGCACCCCTGAGATCCGGTTCGCGCCACTCCTCCGTTCTAGTCAAGGGGCCATGTTTCGACCTAAACTCTGTAGGTGGGAGTTCTATCCATCATCAGCTCATAGCTTCTACAAGTGTGCTAATCGTGTCCAACCGATCTACAAAAATTACATAAAAAATTGTTGTGAATTCTATGTGTACTTCTGTAACAAATGGCAGTTGTCCGTAGCATGCTTTCCTCCTATTTGACAAATCATGCACCAAAAAGCATGTGCCACGCTATGTCCTACTTGTTCCTCTGGCCTTAACATCATTGGTCCTCCTCCTGCGAGGTAATTCACGAATATTGGGCAATGGTCCTTGTCATGACCCTAACCCTTGCACTTTACGCACCATACTTCTTCATGCACTTCCAAGCGATTTGTGTTGTCCTGTTTCAGACTCTGTATCTTAAGGCATAAGTTTTTCAACTACGCGTGGATCTGCTGAACTCCCAAGTTAGGATCTTGTATCGAGGTTTCATATAGCCTCATCACGATCTCCAAGGCCTCTGCCTGAGTTGTTAACCTCTGTTGTGATAGCACGTTCCTTAAATGCGGCGTTAGTGATGCTACGAACCATTCGCAGTGCTGTCCATCCATGAAAGTCATATTAGCTTTGTGAATTGTACACTTCAGTCTATGATCCAACTCCCAAGGAGTTTCGCCTAGTAGCATTATGATCTTTTTTAATCCAATGATAAATTGCGCTTCTAACATTGGCCTGCTAAATTTTATGTTCAGCGCAATTTGGATATCTGTGATCCCCACATTCGAATTGTCATTAGAATTCTTAATATACCAGGTCATCGCACAATCTTGCAGAGCACTGACCAACGTTGCTTTCTTTATATTATCATATGTAACTCCTTGCGCTCCCATACGGCTCTTATCAGGAACCAAAACTAGTCTGGATCTTCATTTCCTACTCCCTTGAACACGGGCAACTTGATCGTGCTTGCCATATTGACTAGCAATGGTGGCGGAGGTGGTACGGGTGAAGATGGAGGTGAAGTCGATGAAGGTGGTGGTGGTGTGGGTGGGGGTGGTATGCGCGGAATCCTCTACCTTATCAATCTGATCGCACTTCGCGGCAAGACCTTTGCGAGCTCTTCCTCGTCCCTTCGCGGAGGTGAAATCAAAGGACTATTCTCTGGTCCCTTACTACCTTCATTTCTGTAGGCTTTTCCACTTCACGTAGCTCCAGACATTAAGGTAATTGCATAACACAATAACATTTTAATCCAAGTATTCAGAGACTTTACGTACTTACCTCATGGTCCTTTGAGAAAGCGTCGCTCTGCCTCGCTATAGCTAACTGAAGTATCTACTGCGAACTCAGTAATGAATCCTCTTATAATCTGATCAAGCTAATGACCAACAGTGCACGCAACCTTATCCTCTAATGCTTCCAATCTGCACACCAACTATGGGGTCCACACACTAGGATTGTCAAGTTTCCATCTTCCTTGGCTATCTACTAGCTTCACGATCCACTCATATAGTTCAGTAGGGAAAGATGCGAAAGAAAATTTTGTGGATCTCTGTGTGCATGTAGCATTATAACCACTATTATTTTGTCAGTCACGGATTCTTGTTCTCCTGCACCGCGAACTCTTGAATTCTCCTGTCCAACCAACCTTCAATTTCCTTCTTAGTTGGATTCCAATGATACGACATCAAACATCTCTATGCAGATTCTGATCCCAGCAATGGAACCATTTGTTGGCTTGATGGGACCTAACCTAGGTTCAGAGTTATTTAGCCAAACAAATCCCTGTAATACTAGCCATTTCGACAATAGCCCACGGAGTGCTAACTGAGGTCTCACCTGAAGCAGTATGGGGGGACGCTAGAACCAAGCTTCCTCACCCTTGAGATGTCTGAGGGGTCGATTTAGTCCAACTGTGAATACCTTCGCGCAAGTCACTTTGTGCCCTTTCCATACTTGTGAGGCCTTCGCAATCTGTTATACTCGCCTTCACGCAACCCTAACTAGGGGTTGAGGTGCTTTCACATTACTAAAGTAGCGATCTACACTATTTCCCCAAGTTACATTACGGATCTTACTTATCTTGCTATAACAGTTAGTTATCTTCGCATAAATAGATACTTATCTTATATTCACTTATTCAACACGTTCATATAATTTCACGCAGCAAATAAACAGTAAACTTGCAATTCATACCCAACACATTCAATGCATAAAACAGGAAAAAGACACACAGAATGATAAGAAACTTCTCTTTATTATTTTCTTCAATTGGTTACAGACTCAACTCACCCTGCGCACTCAGCTGCAGGGGTCCACGCACTCAACTGCGGACTACTAGGCCTCTACACACTCAGCTGCAGAGCATTCTCCTACTCTACAACCCTAAGCCTTGACTTTACACTTCAACTTAGACTCAATGCTTCATCTTCTCTTAGATTTTTTGATCTTAGATCTCTCTTTACACTTAGAGCCTCGCTCTATTTATACAATCCCATGGTCTACGGACCATGGGTAGAACTCTCAAGCTGATATTACATTACAAAAGTAAGGGCGGACAACCCTATGACTCAATTACAACTTCGCGCTCTGCATCCATAAATCACGGAGTATTTATATTGGACTTAGTCAAAACTTGGGATTTAAGCCCCAAAACTTGCCTTGGGGGATCCCGCACCCAATACCCCTTCACGGATAGGTTCCTAGTCGAACTTTATTAACATCCAACATTATTTGTGCTAGTGGTGGCTCCTTAAGATATAACATTGACAAAAGGTGTATTATAACCCCACAACATGACTTGGACCTTCTAAAATCTTGAATGTGGATGCATGCAATTTAAAAGGGTACCAAATTATAGTTTTAGCTTGAAGTTTAAGCTAAGTTCTATCATGAGCCTTAATCTAGTGGATAATGGACCTATGCATCCTTTAGAAATGCATAAATGTAATTTTGGAGGAACATTGAGTGCAAGGCAGCGCCGAGAGTGGAACATTGCAGGGACTACTTAAAGGAGTACTAATGAAGTGCTAAAAAATCTAAAGGAGTGTTGGGTGCTAGAGGACATTAAAGATTTTGGAGTGTCAAACCTAGGCTCATGCAACCCATGTGCATCTTATTTTCATGATGTATTAGCAATTCCAATGAATTATTAACGGAGCTAAGAGGATAAGCCTCTTTAGGCCCTTTAATGTATATATGTATGAATACACTTAATATTCTTAGAGTATCATTTGCATGCCAAAGACAATAATGAAGAAGCTTTCTACCTATTTTCTCTCTTGTGTTCCAATTCTTTGTTTGTGGGTAATTAGGGTTCAATCACTTAAGTGTAGGTCAAAAAAAGAAAAGGAGCATGTGGAAATAATTTAGGTATTGTGATGTGCACACTTGTTCACTATTCATTATCTTGTAATGTCCCACCATGTTATGAGACTTGTAATGTGAATCTCCATTCATTATGTTTTACAATGAATGGTTGTTGTTTAATAAGCTTAATCTTCTACATTAGTTTATGTCTTATATATTGATTTTTAGTTTGATTTCATTATTGATTGATTTTGAGCCTAACCCCCATTTCCACTTGCATCATTTTGATATTGAAACAAACCTTTGAAGATGGCTTGGAGAGAATAGCCATTATTGCAAGTGAGCAGCTAAAGACTTAGTTTTTGAAAAAGATGGAGTTTGTTTGAGAGAAGTGAATAAGTTTGCTTAGAGGACACTTGAGTGCATAAAAGTGCATTGTTGTTACTATTGGATATAAAAGACATATTGTGAACAACTTTAAGAAAGTCATTTGTATAGAATCCAAGGGGAGATTAGTGAACTAACCTTAAATTGTAAAGAATAGTTTATTTTCTTTAGTAATCCTTGTCATGCCTTAACAAACATTAGAAATTACCATGGTGCCTGTGAGTGCCCAAGGACATAAATTTGGCCAGTGGAAGTCATATCAAGGGTAACAATTGTCAAAGTGTTGTGTGTTTGCTTCTACAAGTTAAATTATAGCAAGTTAAAAATGGTAAAAAAAAGCAACTGAACCAAAAAGAGAAAGAAAGGATCATGGAAGAGATGCAAGCAACCATGAAACTAATCAAAGAGAACAATAAAAGAGAATATATGTAAGCCATGAAAAGTAGAAAGAAGAGTGAAAATTGAAAAGAGGGATATTTCAAAGGAGGTATCAATTGTGGAAGATATCTGGCACTAGGAAGAAGGCAAAGCTCTTAGATTGCATAAAAACTAAGAATGTGTGCTCTATTCAAAGTATGAAAAAAGAGGCAGATTGAACAAGTATAGAGAAACACGCATGTAGTTAAAATGGAGAAGAAGAATGATGCTACAATTTGCATCCCAGAAAAGGCTCTACAACTTGGATGAAGAGTATTGGATAAGACAAGAAGCTTGTAGCTAAAGACTTCCTGGAGGTGCAGTTTACAAAAGATGAAACATTTAGGATAAGGCTAAATGTACGCTATAAATAAATAAACAAATGATCAAGAGAAGTGGGGAATATGATATATCTCTTGGATATGGAACAAGGAGACATCATTGACAACATGGTTGAATAAGGAACCATCACAAAGAATATTTTTGTAGAAACTAAGGTGAAAATTTTCCTCGATATTATGCGATTTGACTTCATGAAAAATATTTTAATTGCTAAGGTGAGTAGAGATTTGGAGGCAAAGATTGCAAAGGAAAATGTGATTGCACTTCATGTACTTGATAGATTATCCTAAATGGCTTGAGATAGCTCAAGATTGATTGATGGAAATGAACAATCTATGTAAGAATTGAAATATTGGGCATATATGACTAGAACATCATCAAGAGTGATTCATGGTTCAATAGGTGAAGAAAGTGAAGGAAACAAAAACAAAATGACTAATCCATGAGGTTCAAATTTTTGAAAATATAAGGACTATGATGCAAAGTATTCGTTCACTCTTCCACTTCTTAGAAGTTATAGAAGCCCAATTATGGATGCATGTAGTTTGATCCAAATTGGATCATTATTGATATTTTTCATCCATCTTGTTGCTTGTAGAGCTAAAAAACTGGAGGAATTAGCTCCCAGTCCAATTTTACCAGTGGGTCCCAGTTTGGTTAATTGGGGTTTGAAACCTCCAAAAAGAAGTTTGAGGCATCAAAGGACATTTTTTAGAGTTACAAATTTGCTTAAGCACACAACCCTTAGCATTATTCTACACATAGATAATTTACAACAATGCAAGAATCACTTCAATCGAATATCATATGCAAACGTTGTGCCACCTAGAAGTTTATTGTTTTGACCACCATGATTTGAGATTCATCCCTCATTATTCATAAAAGAAGGGGTTAGCTACATGATCATGATGAAGAATATCCTAGAAGAGTCAATATTGTAACTCTAGTTAAGAGTTGGAGTCAAACTTAGAAACTAGTGGTTATCAATTTGTGGTATAAGAGTCACTAAGAAGAAAAGGGAGCCATTTTATTTGGAGTATTTTGTTCCATACATGAGCAGCTAAGAGTGGAGAGGGAGGGAGAGAGAGAGAGAGCAAACAAAGAGTATTTGTGCATTGTAGCAACCCATGGGCCATGGGTCTTATTTCTTTGTACTTTAATCCATTTCCATTCAGAAAAAAGAGAGCAGAGTAGTCTCACCTTTCAATCCGATTTTCTCTCGAAAGAGTTTTTATTAGGTTATATCTTGTGCCAATTTTATTGTTCTCTATTTTTTGTATATTTATCTATTGCATGAATAAACATAACACAATAATTAACTAATGGAAACTAATATCATAATTTAGATTTCAAATTTTAAGTATAATTTCATCAATTATATAAGGACAAATTTTCAAATAAAATATCCACACTAAATTGCAGATCATAATTTGAAAAAATATCCCTTTGCTTTAAATTTAAACTTTAATCAAATTCTATGGACCTTATGTTTTCTTCTCTACTCTTTTAAGAGAAATGATTGAGGAGGTCGAGTAGGGTGAGCGATAAAGGAAAACAATAGTGATTACTTAGAGAAGTATTGGAAAAGCACTTAGAGTCTCGATGAATTTTGGATGCTAAAGAACATTGAAAATGTGTGGGGGTGTTAAACGTAGTATCAGAGAAGCCTAGTGCAAGTCGTCTATATGATCTTTTTAAGTAAATAGGTGAGTGCATACTCACTAGAGAGGAACAACCTCTATAGCCCTTTAATGTATTTATATCTAAATACGCTTAATATGCTTAAAGAAGTATTAAAGAAGTATTTGCATGCCAAAAGCATAAAAAATAGGGCTGCTCCTTCATTTGGCCTTTAGTGCCAATCCTAATATTATGTTTATGTGTTCAATCACTTTTTTGAAAATCGACATGTTGGTTTTAATTTATGGGTTTTCCTAATTACTTTAAACCCTAACCAAGATCTACTCCTTTGTAAGAAATTGAAATTAATGCACAGCGGAACTTACTTTCCATCTTCAAAAGCTCCTGGTCTTGACTTGAGTTATTGGCTCTTAAATCCTTTCAAGAGCTTGCAATCCTTTTCTCTGGCTATCCTTGATAGAGTATCAAGTCTTCAATGGAGCAGACAATTTTTCTGAGTGATTGCAAGCCTTGGAGACTCAGCCCTTTTATAGCAGTGCAAAACCCCAAATTTGGACAGCCGAAATTTAGCTGAAACAAGTTTGTCAAGAAATCTGGACAGCCGAAATTTAGCTGAAACAAGTCTGTCAAGAAATCTGGACAAAATCTGGACAGCCGAAATTTAGCTGAAATTTATTACTGCTATTTATTTTAATCAATTATAATCGGTCCATTAACAATTATAATTGTTTAACATTATTCTATATGTATTTGTATCCTAATCCTTATTTAAATACGTATAATGCCATGACTTAATTAATCACATTATTTGGCATATTTTAATCATTACATAAATGTAATCT
>APFE030852295.1:0-28968 GCA_000404065.3 Pinus taeda
TTGACCTTCCAACAACTTCTCCACCAACTTTGACCTTGATGTAGTTTCAGCAGCTTCAACCTAGCAGCTTCACAACTTCGACCTAGAAGTAACTTCACAACTTCGACCTAGAAGCAATTTCACAACTTCGACCTAGAAGCAACTTCATAGCTTCGGCCTTGCAACTTCACATCTTTGACCTTGCAGCTTCACAGCTTTGATGCAACTTCACAGAGTCAATGCGACTTCACAGCTTCAATGCAACTTCATAGCTTCGACCTTGCAGCTTCACAGGTTCGATGCAACTTCATAACTTCGATGCAACTTTAGAATTTCGTCTTTGCCCAATCACTGTAGAAACCCTAAAAAAATAGAGAGGAGAGGCCTAAAACTTCGAACTTGTTTTTCTTCTCCTTCTTCATCCTTTTCTAGCTTCTATCTTGTGGAGATCGAACTTGCTTCAGTGAGTGTCCAAATGAGGTCGAATTCCTTCTTATTTATAGGCTTCTGAGGGGTACAAATTGCTATCTTGACAAATATTATAAAAATAATTTCTCTTTTCTTGACTAAATAAAAATGTCAAAATTACATTTATGAAGACCGAACCTAGTTACACTTTCTTCAACACTCCCTCTTAACTAGGGAGGTATTCACAAATCATTATAAGGTGTTTGGCTATTTTTCAATCTTGAAGAATTCACATAAGAGAAACGGGATTTGCAATCCATATGTTATAGCATCATATCAATCAACATTGTCATAGTGCAAGGCCTTGACTAACAACTCCATCTCACCATGAGAACATGAGCTACAATGTTGGCGAGACCAATGATTTATAGACACCTTTATCATTGTCTCTCAAGGTACATACCCACCCGAGTGTTCACTGAGTATGACCTTATAGGACTATTCTTATCTTGGGTTCCCAACCCTCAAAGAATATCGGTCCTCTTGCCTACTCTTGTCTTGGATGCCCTACACATCCTTAAAGAGTCCTGAGAAGATTTTTCGGCGTAAATCACATTAGAATGCTTTTGTCGACGCGTTTCGAACCAACAAGTGTGGTTCATCGTCAGGACAAGTTGAAGAATCAGATCTTGGTTGCATGATAAATAGATAGAGTAGAACATTCAATGACTAAATTTGACCAGGCAACGACTATATTGACCTGGGCAATCAGGCTGGCTAACGACTATATTTGACTGGAAAATAGATAACTGGACTGGATCAAGGGATAGGGATAGGAAAACTAAATTGGTTAAATAATAAGTCAGATGGTTATATGCCTATTTAAATAAGGTAATGTCAATATAGGAATTAATTAGAGTTATATAACAGTGGTATAAATAAATACTAAGTTAGTTGTTTTAAGAATTAGTTTAATAACTATAAATCAAAATGAATCATTAATTAAATGTTACGTAATTTAGATGTAAGATAGATTTAATTTAAAAGGGTTAATAATAAACCCATATGTATTTAATAGTTAATTAAACTTTAGTTTAATATAAGGTAACAAATTTAATTAATATGAATCAAAATTAAATCTATAAAAATCAATATAATTAGATATTTGATGTTATTTTAGAATTATATAATTAAGTATCTAGGTAATTAATTGTAAGTTAGTTTTAATTTTATTTAATTTAAAATGGGTTAATGTTAAATAAACATATAACAACTAACCAATGTTAAACCTATTATTAGATCTCATTAATAAAACTATCAAAGTCAACCTAAACTATAAAGCTAAAACTATCTAGAGATTATAATAGGAATAATCAATCAAATTGATAACTTATTAAGAAAGTTGAATAATGGACCTAGGATCCGCGACACAATTTCCCACACTTAACTAACCAAAGAGGAGAAAGAAAGGAAGAAGATTGCTTTAAATCTGTTAGTTAATCTTAAGCAACTTTCATTAATATTTATAAAATGTTTTAAATATCAAAATCTAAAACATAAAAATTAAGGACAATAAAAAATGAAACCCTAATGATCAAAGAAGGGGGAAGATAGGAAGGCTCCATAGAGAAGAATGCCATAAGGAGCGGTGAAGGGGGGGGGGGAAATGGCTAAGAAGAGAGGGCAGGGATCTAGCAACTGCTAATTTTCCAACCGTCATCTCTATTGAGATTGCTTGGCCTTTTTTCAATCTTAATTGTTTCCCTAAACTTTTGGTGGTGAAACTAAGAAACCCTAGCGATAACACTTGCCTCCTCAATACAAACGTGATGCTTTGTCTTCTCGACATGTTTTGCTAAGGTGGAGGATTGGGTCCTTCCATGTTGTAGGTCGGCTAAGTGCTCATTAATCCTTTGATTGATAGAATGACCAGTCTCACCAATATAGGGGGTCCCACAAGAACAGGGAATAACATAGACACCTTTCATGTCCTTAGGGTCGATAGGGTCCTTTACTAACCTGAGGGAGCTACGGATTGTATTAAGGGGTCTAAAGGTAGAGGGAACGTTATGCCTTCTAAGAATCCTGGCAATCTTATCAGTGGTCCCTTGGATGAAAGGGAGATGAACCCCTGAGACTCGATCTTTAGGGTTTTTCTTGACCGATGAATTCATACTGGCTTTAAGGAATGCCTTTTGACCTGGGTGTCTACTGTAACCGTTATTAACAAAGACATTAAGGAGGTGGGCCTTCTCTTTATCAAGGCTCTTTTCATCAGAGATTCTCAGAGCACCAGTGGCAAGAGTATTAAGAACGCCCAACTTTTGAGTCGGGAAATGATGGGAACTGGCATGAAGATATTGCTCAGTGTGTGTTTTCTTCCGAAAAACTTGGTGGGAAAAGGAGCCATCATTAATCTTTAAATAAGAACATCGAGGAAAGGAAGGCATCCATCGACTTCTTGTTCCATAGTGAACTTAATGGCGGGGGATTGATCATTGAGATGCTTGAAGAATAGATCCAATTCTTCTTGGCCATGAGACCAGATGACACCAGTGCCATCCACAAATCTCTTCTAGAGCTTGGGCAAGAGACGGGCTGAGGCCAAAGCCTTGGATTCAAAATCTTCCATAAAAAGATTAGCAACCACAGGAGACAGGGGGCAGCCCATGGCAACACCACATGTCTGCTCATAGAACTCACCTTCGAAGCTGAAAAAAGTGGATGTGAGACAAATCTCAACTAACTGATTAACCGAGCAGTATCAGGGTCCGTTAGCTGGTTAATAACCTTAATGGCCTCATTTATAGGAATGCACGTGTAAAGGGAGACCACATCAAAGCTCACAAGAATGTCCCCTAGGTCAAGCTTTATGCCCTTAAGCTCTTCCACAAAGGACACAGAGTCTTTGATGAAAGACCCTGTGAGGCCAACTAAGGGCCTAAGCTTTAAGGCAAGGTATTTAGCAAGAAGGTAAGTAGGACCACCAATGGTATTGACAATGGGCCTAAGGGGGGTCCCCTCCTTGTGAATCTTTGGAAGCCCATAGATCCTTGGAGTAATGGGGCTACTCTCAATGAGTTTATGGCAAAGAGAACCCACAGAGTTGTTGGACTTGATAGCATTAGTCACAGTTCTAGAGATCTTTTTCAGGGGGTTCTTGGATAACTTTTTGTAGCTTCCACTATTACAAAGATGATCCAACATCTTCTGGCGATAGTCCACTTTGTTAGGGATTACGGCAACCCCTCCTTTATCAGCTTTTAGAACCACGATATTTTTATTCTGGTTTAAGGATTTGAGGGCATCAAATTCGTCTTTGCTTATGTTGCTGCTAGGGGGCTTTGCCTTCCTAAGGACAACGACACAATCTTCCCTAATAGTGTCCTTAATATTATTAGGTAAGCCCTTAATCTCAAACTCTACGTCACAAATAATGTCTTCTACTAGGATATTCTTAGGGGCCAAGACAAAATTTAAACCTTTACCCAGAAGATTGAAGACAACTGGGGGAAAAGAGAAACTAGAAAGATTGATAACCCTATTATTCTGAGAGGGAGGGGGGAATTTATTTATATTATCATTATATTTCTTATCAGTGATATTATTATTATTTGTTGCATCATATTCATAATTAATTCTATAATTATTATTATTATTATTATTTCTGTTAGTTTTATTATTATAACCATAATTATGTTTCAAATTACGAGTCTTAAAACGATAATCATTTTTATTAATAACTATATTACTATTCTTATTAATATTATTAAAACCATAATCATTTTTAAAAATCACATCATCATCATCATCGTTGTTATTGTTATTGTTATTATTATTGTTATTACTACTACTACTACTAGTTAAAAATATTTCAGTCTTGGGTTTCTCTGTACCCATCTTTTCTAAATACAAATCACCATCTAGATTATTACAAGGGTTATAACTACCAATCAGACTACTCAGGAGGAAATTGGACATACCTGCACAAATGTCCCCATCAGAACCACATAATTGCTACTAGTGACCGGACCCGGATTAGGCGAGGCTGGGTTGAATGACGAGGAGATTTGGTTGATGGATTCTGTGCAGAGGACAAGGTGAACAGAGGAGAGGGGTTCACGGTGATGAGATGCCGACACGATTGGATGCCAGATGATTAACCAATACTCCCATTCTTTCTTCCCAAGTGAAGACAAGAATGTTGTGTCTATCAGTTCCTCTCAATTGAGGAAGACATGCCCAAGTATCCTTTGACAAGGTACTTGTCCAAGTTCGTGAAGTCTTTGTTCGAACTTTTTCTTGGTAGGGCACCATCCATCGACCATTTTCCTTCCTGGTTAGTCATGTCATTGCTTCCTTTGTGGAAAGTGGCCTTTTTGTCATATATCAGGTTCTTTTGTCATCTTGTTATTACTTGTCATCTTGTCTATGCATCAGACTACTCTTCACATGGATGCTTCTTTGTACTTGCTTGTTTCCATGCCTTATCTAGGAGCCCTTCATGACTTCATCTTGATATTGCTTCAACATTAAATGGTGCTTTCGCTGGATGGCTTCTTCGTCATGACATCTTCATAGAGTAGAATCAGTTATTTGCACTTTTCATATCTCCAAGGCCTTCATAGGTGTTAAGGGTCCTTTGATTTTTTCTTTTCTTCCTTTGTTAGAGTTGTCATGCCTTCTTTTGGGAGATGTCTCAAAAGTATCTTTCTCAAATAGAGAGATTCTTTGTGATCATGGTGTTCTTCTCATGCTTGATCTCATTCTTCATTTGCTTCTTCATGGATAGATTGGTCAACCACCTTATGCTGCTTGTGGGAGCACTTCTTCATTGCTTGGTTCTAGGCCTAGTCAACATTTCTTCTTCACTTGCTTCTTAGTTAGCAATCTTATACTCCTTATGCGAGTATTCCTTTTTGTTGACCTTAATTGCATTGTAGTACATGCCTTCGAGCATGTCATTGGTTAAAAAGATTCTTTCCTACTTGATCATATCATAGAACCATTTCCATGAGTTAATAATATACATATGATAACATGACTAAACTTTGATGCATACATACCTCATCTTGATTCTCCTTTGATCATCTTAGCTTCGTTTGGTTGTCCTTGGTGTGGCCCTTCTTGCTTCATCTTAGATTGCCTTCGTATCATCCTTTTCTTGAATCCCATTAATGGAATTCCCAATGAGACATCTGCTTTTGTTTATGAATCTTCTTTTGAAGATTCCATCATAGGATCTTGAAGACCCTTACCCTCCAAATGTTTCTTTCCTTTTGATGATGGAGGTCTTCTTAGATTCTTAATCATGATCAATTTTCTTTCATTGTGGATGAGTTCCTATACTAGGTATGCTCCTTCTACATGAATATCTTGAGCTATATCTACCATGCTCGTATATTCTAGAAGATATTTCTAACCATGCATTTTGTTTTATTATAAATGCTCCTTCTACATGAGTATTTTGAACTCCATGTACATCATGCTTCTAGATCCTAGAAGATGTTTCTAGCCATGCAATTTTATTCTATTCCTACATGCTCCTATACTACTCAAAACTTTGAAAGAAGACTTCAAGTAAAGAAGTAGACTTAGTCATAGTAAAGATCCAGAGGATTTTCCTTCTTTTGTTTCTTTTCTTCTTCTTTCACCTCTTGAGTCATGTGAGCTTCTTCCCTTTTGCTTTTGTTGTTGTTGTCCTTCTTTTAGTTCAGGACAAATTCCTTTTGTAGTGCCCATATTCTTGGCATCCAAAGCATTGGACTTTGGACATACCTTTGTTGTTTGTTCTTCGTGGACCAAATTTGCCAAATTTTCCCTTTCTCTTGGCCATGGTAGCAAATGCTTGCTTCTTTGATCCCACATCTTCCTTTGCTTTAAGTCTTGTTTCCTCTACCTTGCATAGAGACCACATTGAGTGGGGCAGATTCCTTCTTGGCATATATGCTTGATGTGAAGTTGCCCCAATCCTCAGGTAAAGCATTGAGTACTACAGCTGTCATTTCTCTGTCAGACATGACTTCCCTTAGCTCTTGAAGTTGATCCCTCATCTCAGAGATCTTTATCAAGTAGGGAACTATTCCTTCCTTTGATATCTTCATCTTGTACAATTCATTTCGTAGAAATATCACTTCTCCAAACCGAGAATAAATCTACTAGTTTATCATATATTTCTTTTGATGTTTCAAGTTTGGAGACATAAGGAATGAGAGAGTCCTTGATGGATTCTATTAGAATCCTTTGAGCTCTTGTTTCATCCTTATTATACTTGGCTAAGGCTTGAGTTGTTCCTTAGCAGGAATAGTAACATTCCCTTTGATGTGTTCTTGGAGTTCATTCTCCTTGAGATGTAAATCAGTCCTCTTCTTCCATGCAAGAAAGTTATTGGTACCTATCAGTTTATTGTTTTCCTTGCAAAAAGACATGGATGTATATTCAAAAGGGGGGGACATATACTTGATAGATTTTGAGATGTAAGTCTTGCTTTCATTTGCTCTTCTTGTAGGTGCCTTTTGTTGAAGGAAATGTAATTAGGTTCGGTCTTCATAAATGTACTTTTGATATTTTTATTTATTCAAGAAAAGAAATATTATTTTTATAATATATGTGAATAAGTTTCTTTCTCATTGAAGTAGGTCTAGCACATGTCAAAGTGCTATAGGTGAGTCAAATAGTCAAAAGAATTATGTTGAAGACCTTAAGGGTATGTTACATTATGTATATTCATGTATAAAAGTCAAAGAAGACACCTCCAAGCAAAGTCAAGTCTCCTCCTATGCTAAGGCACCATCAAGAAGCTCCTTCAAGCATGCAATACCACCAAAGAAACCATCCGAAGTATACTCTTCATGTCGGCCTGCAAACAGGTGACAAGTCGGCCTTCTAGTCAGCTTAAATGGAGGGACAATCCTCTATATATAGAGGTTGTCCACTCCTCTATAATGCATTCAATTAGCTCTGAAATATGCAAAGGAAAGGAGGCAAAAGAGGAACGAAGGAAGATGAAGTAAAGGGTCTAGAAGGGCAGCGAAGTAAGGAGGAAGAACAACGAAGGTAGGGGAAACAGTCTGACGTGTGAGGAAAGGAGAGCAGTCCTTGTGGTTATGACAACAGAAAATTACAGTTCACCATATCTCATTGTTTAGGGTGCAAACTAGGCCTACAAGGCCTCTCTCTCAAGCCTGGAAGGAGGGTATGCAAGCAAATGGTGGAAGATAAATCTAACATAGTTTTGTGAAGAAAATCCTCCACACGTGCGAAGAATTAGGGCTGCATTGATGCTGCCCTAAGTATGCAATAGTTGTCAAGAGAAAAGAAGTCTTGGTTGGGAGGCTATAAGGTCATCATCCTAATGTAGAAAGACTCCATCTCAAGCGAAGGAAGAAAAGGTCAAGGTTCATCCTAGAATACACAATCTAAGGTCTCTATAGTGGTTAGAAGAAGTGCCGAAGGGAGGAAGACAAAGTGTTGGAAAGAAGAGGACAAAGTGTTGCAAGAGGAAGTGATCTTGAAAGGACTTGACTTGTGTTTGGAGGATCTTCTAGTCAAGGGTCTAGGGTTTGGCATTGATCAATAACAACTTCAATAAGAGAAATTCACTAAAGGGTTTTCCTCTCAAGAGAAGAGAGGTTTTGGCCCTGGCAGAAAACCAACATCTTGTGTTCTTGTTCTTATGTTTTGGTAGCAATTTGATGAAGTACACACACATGCACTAATAATAATAAGAAGAAGAATAAGCTAACAAGAAAAAGTAAAAATACTCCACAAATTGTTATCAAGTAATGAAGAATCACACTACACACATTTGCCCTAGATTCTTCAACACCTTTATGTAAGGTTCTTCTTTTTGCTTTGTAGTCTTCCTTGATGAATGATAGGTGGTAGATCTTCTTGTCCTTGAAGTGATTGAGAATTCTTGGCTAGATGCTTCAACTTTTGTAGATGCCCTTCCTTGATTAGTGTTCTTGAGATGCCCTTTCCTTGATGTGTCTCCTTTGCTCTGATACCATGTTGAAGAATCAAGGGCAATGATGTATATTAGGATTCTTCTTGACTTGATAACAATTTGTGAACCACTTTTACAATTATCTTAGCTTGATCTTCTTCTTATTGTTAGTGTGTGTGTTTCATCAAACTGCTACCAAAACATAGAGACAAGAACATAGACGTTGGCTCTTTGCCAGGGCCAAAACCTCTCTCTCTTAGAGAGGAAAACCCTTTGGTAAGTTTCTCTTATTGAAACTTCTTATTGATAAATGCCAAACCCTAGACCCTTGACTAGGATGTCCTCCAATCACAAGTCAATTCCTTCCTCTATTCTGCACTTTGTTCCCAACACATAGACTTCCTCCTTTCGGTACTTTGCTCCCCAGCACTTCATCCTACTTCTCTGCTGCTTATCTAGAGATAGATCTTCCTTGAGTGAGCCTTCTAGAAGAGATGTTCTTCTTCTATCATTTACTCAAGTAGACTTCTTCTTTTGTTGGCCAAACAAGATCCTTCTTGAGGTATGACTGTAACACTGTTCTATTTTTTCCACGTGTGGAGGGTAATCTTAGAGAATTAGGGTCCTTTCACCTTGGCTGTAGAGAGAGACTTATTCGCTTGACTTGGGAGGCCTAGTTTCTAGCCCAAACAACACTAGTTCATGGGCTGTTTCATCACTGCTGTCATACTCACATACTTGAATTTTTTTATCTCACACGTGTGACTGTATTCTGCCATAGAAACAATCCTCTTCACTTCGGTCTTCTTCCTCCTTTGTTTGCTTGTCTTGGAGACCCTTAGACTTGCCTTTTCCTTCACTTTCCTCGGCTTCTACCTTCGTTGATTTCAGAGCTTGCTAGAGGGAGTGGACAAGCTCTATATGTAGAGGACTGCCCCTCCTTTAGGCTGACAATAGGCCAACATGATGTCTCTAGGCCGACTTGACTGTTTCTTCATTATTTTCATCGTTTAGCTTCTTTTAGAGGACGTTGCTGCATGGAGAGGACTTGCACTTGCTTGGTGGTATTCCTTTGACCTTATACAATTTTTATACATAGTGTAACATGCCCTCTAAGGGTCTTACATAAATACATTGACCTTCTGACTTCCTAGAAGCACTTAAACGTGTTTGACCTACTTAATGAGCAAGACACTTTCTTCAACACTCCCTCTTAACTAGGGAGGTATTCATAAATCATTACAAGGTTTTTGGCTATTTTTCAATCTTGAAGAATTCACATAAGAGAAACTGGATTTGCAATCCACCTGTTATAGCATCATATTAATAAGCATTGTCATAGTGCAAGGCCTTGACTAACAATTCCATCTCACCATGAGACCATGAGCTACAATGCTGGCGAGACCAATGATTTATAGCCACCTTCATCATTGTCTCTCAAGGTACGTACACACCTAGGTGTTCATTGAGTATGACCTTCTAGGACTATTCTTATCTTGGGTTCCCTTGTCATCTTGTTATTCCTTGTCATCTTGTCTATGCTTTAGATTACTCTTCACATGGATGCTTCTTTGTACTTGCTTGTTTCCATGCTTTGACCTAGTAGCCCTTCATGACTTGATCCTGATATTGCTTCAACATTAAATGGTGCTCTTGCTGGATAGCTTCTTTATCATGACATCTTCGTAGAGTAGAATCAGTTATCTGCACCTTTCATATCTCCAAGGCCTTCATAGGTATCAAGGGTCCTTTGATTTTTTTTTTCTTCCTTTGTCAGAGTTGTCATGCCTTCTTTCGGGAGATGTCTTCAAAGTATCTTTGTTAGATAGAGAGTTTCTTTGTGATCATGGTGTTCTTCACATGCTTGATCTCTTTCTTCATTTGCATCTTCATGGGTAGATTGGTCAACCACCTTATGCTCCTTGTGGGAGCACTTCTTCATTGCTTGCTTTTAGGACTAGTCAACGTTTCTTCTTCACTTGCTTCTTAGTCAACAATCTTATACTCCTTATGTGAGTATTCCTTTTTTTTTTTACCTTCATTGCATTGTAGTACATGCCTTCGAGCATGTCATTGGTTATAAAGATTCTTTCCTACTTGATCATATCATAGAACCATTCCCATGACTTAATAATATATATACGATAACATGACTAAACTTTGATGCATACATACCTCATCTTGATTCTCCTTAGAAATCTTAGCTTCATTTGGTTGTCCTTGGTGTGGCCCTTCTTGCTTCATCTTAGCTTGTCTGCATATCATCATTTTCTTGAATCCCATGAAAGGAATTCCCAATGAGACATCTTCTTTGGTTTATGAATCTTCTTTTGAAGATTCCATCATAGGATCTTGAAGACCCTTACCCTCCAAATGTTTCTTTCCTTTTGATGATGGAGGTATTCTAAGATTCTTAATCATGATCAATTTTCTTTCATTCTGGATGAGGTCCTATACTAGGTATGCTCCTTCTACATGAATATCTTGAGCTATATCTAGCATGCTCCTATATTTTAGAAGATATTTCTAACCATGCATTTTGTTTTATTATAAATGCTCCTTCTACATGAGTATTTTGATCTCTATGTACATCATGCTTCTAGATCCTAGAAGATGTTTCTAGCCATGCAATTTTATTCTATTCCTACACGCTCTTATACTACTCAAAACTATGAAAGAAGACTTAAAGTAAAGAAGTAGACTTAGTCATAGTAGAGATCCGGAGGATCTTCCTTCTTTTGCTTTTTTTCTTCTTTCACCTCTTGAGTCATGAGATCAAGAGATCAAATTTTTGAAGTAAGAAGTTTTCAGGAGGAAATTTGATTGAGGAGATTTCTTGCGGTTGAAGGGCAGGGATAGCATTCGGAGAGAGAGACTTAGAATCATTAGCAGAGAGAGGTAGAGAGTAATCCAGCAGTGATAGCGCTGAACCAGAGGAGCTGACGCAGAGACAACATAGAAGCCATGAGGGAGTTCGAAATTTGCACAGGAAATTCAAGTTTTAGAAGTCGAGAGCCAAGGTGTGAGATCGGGAGGCAGAAACCGAATGTCTTGGGAAGAAAATCGACCAGCCAAAGGATTGATGCTGGGCTGATGCAGATACTACGCAAAGGTGGCTAGAAAAGTTGGGGGCAATCATTCTGGGGCTGGATCAGCTAGGATCTCGAGTGATAGTGTGAGGTAATCTCATAAATCTTTCTGCGATTATTTCTCTCTGTAATTGAATAACCAGAGAGGTATTCAAAGATGTATTCAAAATTTGCTACTGCTTAATAATAATAAACCCTCAGAATTGCTTCACCGATTTTCCCGCATTGGGTTTTTCAGGGACAATTGTTCAAAAAGAACGGTGTCTATTGTGTTGTATCTTCTTTCTTGCTTAGTGTTGACCACTACATGTCAACAACCCATAGCAGTACACCCCCTTTTTGCTTGCAAAAGGGATAACGCTTGATCAATGTGTCCGTGCCGTTCGACTGTCATCATTAGCCTGATCATGTTATATTATAAACCCTTTCTACATGTGTAAATTGTAAATAATCTCAACAGATCCGTGTCGTGTATGTAATTGCCTATGTAAACTTAATTTTTTGATGACGATCTACATTCTGGAAGGTTTTTTGTCTCACCCATCCATGATCGACAGAGTTTTCCTTCAGCCTTACCCCAAAGCCGGAATGGATTTTGTCACCAGAATGTTAGGGGAGTCTTAGTGTGCTAGATCGAGTCTATGTAAAAGTGATTTGGGAATAATCCTAACTATTTGGTTAGGTTATTTTATTACAAATTGCTTGATCTGCTAGATTGTATTTGTGTCGCAGAAATGGGTAGTCTTTGAGGGTCTTGTCAAACGGGTTTTCCCCCCTTGAGATGTAAAAAATATAAAAATTCATGATGTAAAATGTCTTGAGGGTTAGAAAAATAATTTATCCCCTCATAGGTCCTAGGTAAATTTAAATTTTCTTGAAGTAAAATTCGTGGATCCTTTGAAAAAATAAATCTTAACTAGTCTAGGGACTAAGGTTAGTTGATTATTTTGCTAAATTTTATATCTTAGGTCCCTGGGGTTAAGTCAAAGTCAAAGTTTCGAGGAAATAAATGCAAAATTTTAACTTTGAATATATTAAAATGCATTTAATTAAAAAAATTGAAATTTCCTCAACATTTAAAATTTCGACGGATGAGATTAAAATAAATTTTGATCCTCATCAACGGTCGAGATCCTTTGACAAGGATCACTCGAATTAGCCGTTGGGAAATTTATCTTTAAATAGGGGGTCAGTTGTCAGTTGAGGGCATTCGATCTTTGAGTCGTGTGTTAAGTTAAAGCTCTCTTGTAATCGTTTTTCATGTGCAATAAAGAAAGACTTTGGGGTTAATTTCTGCTGGTGTTACTCTTTGTGGAAATGTTGTAAGATGTTTTATTTTCATGCATAGATTTCCTTTTAGCCATTGATGATAGCTTTATGAAGAGTGATTTAAGCACAAGTATCTTGCTTGATCACTAGGGTTTGAAAGGTAGTTTAAATTCTGAATTATATGGAAGGTATCTCCATTAAATCTGAATTTACTGTCGTTCTCTCTACGTTAATGGTTGAATTGAGTTGTGCAGGAAATTCTTGATTTCAAAATCATCGAGCGTTCCGGGGAAGTTTTCAGTTGGACTAGCCAACTCCCAATTAGCGTTTCCTGAAGAGCCCAACTTGATTTAATCCCAAGCTTATCATTAGAACTTCCATTGTTGATGCATGAAGGGTTTTCTCTGAAGCACCTCACTTTAAATTTAAAATTTTAAAAATATGTGTGGCATAAAGATAGATCTGGCTACTTAGAGCCTTTAGCTTATAATTACTGTAATTATTTCGCTGATTTTCGGGTTTTTTAATTTCATCATTGTATATATTGTTTCTGGGTGTTTTGTTTTTGCCATTGCAGGTTGCAGATCTGAAGGGGAATTTTTGTTTGAAGCTAGATCTAGGCCTTGGAGGGTAAGATCTAGCCTCAGAATCAGCTCTTGCAGGGGTATTTATTTCAGATCTGGAAAATTTTTGTGGGGTTTTTCATCAGTTAAATTTGAAGCAGAAGGATTTGAAATTTTTATTAGGGTTTCTGGAGAATTTTGAGGGTTTTTCAGGGCCACCTGCCTATTGCTGCCTGGGGTTTCATTTTTACAGGAAAATTTTTGAATTTTTTTAAAACCCTTGCAGCTCTAAAGCGCTATACCCAATCCATTTCTTCTCTCACAGAACATTTGACATCAACTTCTATTTCTGTGCATGTTGCCATCATAACCCGTTTCCCTGCATTATTTCGTGCCACCTCTCATTGTTGCCCACCATTAAAACATCAAACCAATGTCATTCCCTTCTTGCTGCTGCTATTCTCGTCCATACTCCTGCAGTCCTCTCACTACCTATCCACAAACATTTGCTACCATTGCATAACCCTCAACTTCCCTACGTAGCCTATCCCGCTCCTTCTTCCTCACCTGCAGTCTCCATCTCCCCATCCGCTGGCCATTCCTCTCACGCTGCCTCTCATCCTCCACGCAACCATCCGCAACTGTAGCTTCAAATGCTCAGCTCCTCCCTCTTTACGTCTTCTTGCACACTGCTCTCTCCCTCTTCATCCGCGTATCCATCTTTGCTCCACACTTTGTAGCACCCTTCATGCATCTCTCTCATCCCACTATTCCAAAACCCTCAGCACCCTTCACGCAGTCAATCCCTCGTTGTCTAATCATTCCCTCGCTGCTATCGTTTCTCTTTAACCCTCACGCAGCTCGCCTCACCCTTCACGCGTCACCATACCTCGGCCCTCATACCGCGCCCTCCTTTCTGTCTATCCGTCGACTCTCCTCCGCAGTTTCCAAGCTCTGTCGCTTCTCCCCTTCAACCTGCAAAACGAACCCTCGCCGCCATCCATTTCACTTTCTTCGCTGCGTTCTTCGGCTCCTTTCACCTCCTTCTCTCCTCTGCCGTCGTCGATTCCCTCCACACCTGCACACACACGCACAACAACAAATACATTGGCTTCTCATTTCACTTGTATTTTCTTTCTTTTATGTATTTTTTAGGTAGGATAGCTTAGGTTTAGTTTCATTTAGCTTCTTAGGGGAGCGTTAAAATTATGAAGTGTGTTTTAGTTTGATTTAATTAAAAATCAGATTTCGATTTTAGTTCCATTTTGTTTTATTTAGATTTTACTTTTTATTTTTAAGCATTTAAAAATCCTAAAAAAAAAAATTAAATCTAATAAAATCCAAAAAAAAAGGGGCTAGATTTTAGGTTTTTATTTATTTTGTTTCATTTTGATTTTCATTAAGAAAATAAAAAAATAATTTTGTTTTAAGCTTAGTGCATATTGAGAAATTCACCTAGGGGATAATTAAGCTATCAAATTTAAATCTCCTTCTATGTGTCTTTTTGTGTTTAAGACTATTGTGTTATCAATATTTTTCATTTTACTATAGTTAAATGTGCTTAAATTTCTATATTTGAGGATTAACTATTTGAAAGTGGTAAATAATTCTAGGACCTGAATTGGTTAACTTTAAAATTTCATGGTTGATCAAGGCATTTGTATGTCTTGAATTTTAATTGCTGAAGCATTGTGCATTTGTTGAATATCTTGCATCTCTCTATCGTCATTGTTTGGATTATTTAATGCTTGTTATCTCTATTTCATAGGCAACAGCAACTAGTCAATTACTTGGTTTTCATTTTAGCGAGATCATTAACTCCATAAGGCACTGGTATTAATCATTTAAAAATCTAATTATTCTTAAATCTTGCTGAGCCTTAATCAAGTATTCGATTGCCTCGCTATGTCTCCCGAGCTGGTTGATTCCCAACTGATTCTCCTTCAACCCATTTATCCATAGGGTCTACCACCCTTAGCTTGCTGTAGGGAGACAACTTAAATGGAGAGATCGGTGATCAGGGTGACAACCCCCGATCTGAGCATTGTCGCGGTGCCTAGACACTCTGTGCAACAATACTTAGTATCTTGTTTCCACTTGTAATTTAATCAAGTGAAGGTTGCAGTAGTATTTACTTCAATGTTTGCCGTAGCACATAGTAAATAACTTGTATGGATTAACAAGTAGGAGAAATAACATCAATTTGCTGAAGTAGGGATTTCTGTTGTGGAATCTTCACATGGAAGACCAGGTAGTTTGAGCCTAATGGTGCCAAGCCCTGATGGTTTGAGTTTTGACTTGTCTGCAAAGTACACTGCTCCATCAACATTATTAGTGAATTCTTCAAAGAAATCTCTTCTGAAAGTCATGTGGCAAGTTGCTCTTTAATCAAGCAACCAATCATCTTTCCATGAAGCAAGTGAAGCATTGAGTAATTCTTTAGCTACTCTAATGTTGCATTGTGCCACAACAAATGAGTGGACTCAGGTGCTTTACCTTTTCCTTTGTTAGGTGTTTTACCTTTTCCTTTGTCAGGTGTTTTACCTTTTCCTTCATTTCTTTCCTGCTCGATTTTGTTCCAAGGCAGCTTACATGTGAAAGCATTATGTCCATCTCTATTGCATCGTATGCAATGAAGATCAAACCTTTCTCCTTGGAAATTTTTGCCCCCTTGTCTCTAAAATTGTTCCTTCCTCTTCCTCTTCAGCCACCTCTTCCTCTAGAAGAATCTTATGCATGATTCTTATCTTTTTGTGCAAGGCACACAACTTCTTTAGTAGACTGAGGAGTTGTCTTTTTCCCAAAATCCTTCTCTCTCTCAGCAAACATCTTCTCAAGGGAGGCAAACGTAATCTCCTTAAGCTTGCCACTTGCTTGCAATGGCTCAAGATAATGTGAATAGGTGAAATATAGTGCCTTGACATAAGCTATGAGAAGAATATCTATTTCAAAACCAGTGGCTTTTATGTTATGCATAATGGATCTTACTTCTGATGCTAAGGCAAGAGGGTCATCATTTTTCAATTCAAGATTGAACAACTTAATCATCAATTGAACAACTTCAAGTTCAAAATGTGATTCATACAATTCCTTCAACTTCTTGAAGGCTTCAAAGGCATTTGAAAATGAAGAAATATGTAGACTCACCTCTTCATTTACGGATGCTGCAATCAAGGCATAGGCCTTGCTATTCTTGTTTTCCCAAATGGAAAGCTCCTTATCGGAAGTGGGCTTTTCCGGTGCATTGTCTCCTTCTCCTTCACAAACCCCTTTCCACAACTCATTGAAAATGAGGGTGTGTTTTATCTTCTTGGACCACTCATGATAGTTCCCTTTGCAAGAGAGAACAACTCCCACAATGGAGATGAGTGAATGCATCATAAAAAAAGACCATGTTTATTCGATTTTCAAAATAGTTGCAGCCTTACATTTTGCCTTCTTGATTAGGGAAGAAACTTGTTAAATATATAAATGGCAAAACTTCAATATCAAAATTTTAATATATACCACCACTCATAATGTTTCACCACTCATATATAACATATAAAATATATCTTGAACATATATCATGTCCACCACTCATACCATAAGAATTCTGCCCACTCTCATATTATATACCATGGCCTTAACATATAAAAGGATTCTCGGATGCATGAACCATCACATAAAGGGCTCTTCACATTTATCCACTTAACATATGTGAGCATATAAACCATTATACAATACGTACAAATATATGTCAGTCCTTCTATAATGACTATTCACCATTTGGAAACAATACCATATGACCCTCACTCAGCGTACATTTCAACGCATACCATGTCAGGTTTCAGGTATCCATGAACCACTATACTATGACCTTATACATTATACCGTTGCTTGAAATATGACAATGAACTTTGAACCAAAATCACCAACACATTCCATACATATCACGGTCTTCAATGCACGCAGGTTTGAATGCATAAGCATGATATTTCAACAGTCAACCAATCATCGCATATAGGTACTTACAAAACATGGGCAAATGACCAGTTCTCGGTATTTGAAATACGACCTCAAAAAAATTTCAATGCACAGAACCAATGCATAGTTTAGGTATAAAAAAAAAACAACACACCATTCAACGCACTGTGACTGAATTGAATTGTTGATATAGTCGCTGCATGTTGCACTCAACGTGTTATTCCTTTCTGCAACATTCATTGTATAGCCTTAAAAAACACGCATAGTGACAAAGGCATTCCCATGCCGCTTCAATGCATAGCTCCAATGCATTGCAGAGATTACACTTGAATTAACGCAGGGGTACAATGCAGGGCATTCCCTTTCGGCCTGTGGACCTCAATGGACTTAGATGCACAAAGATTTGAGATTCAAGAAGAATCTGAAATGAAAATTGAGCGGGAACAAAGAATTGTATACATTCAATAGACAAAAGACAGAGTTGGGACAACTCTGAGTGAGAGAAGGAAAATAGCAAGTGTTACACAGGAGTAGAGAGATAAATTTGGGAGCTGGCTCTGATACCATGTTAGGCCAGGGGTAACTCCACGAATGAATTGATGCTTTGCATTAAGATAGAACATGGATATAAACATGGAGAGGGAGACTATTGGGTTTTATCTCCCAATGTCTCTTCATCTTCCAATTCTCTTTGTTTTGATATTTACAATATTTACATGGATTTACCTAATCCCAAGATTAAGTGTCAACAGTTACCTCACCATGGCTCACACATTTAGAGTTAGTAACATATGGAAGTCACACATTTAGAGTTAGTAACATATGGAAGTCCTTTAGAAACTTCTAGAAGCATTAGAGAATAGAAAGCCGAACTTTAATGATCGAGGAATGGAGCTAAAACCCTAGTAGGAGAGAAAGGAGTTGAGCTCTTGTTGTAGTGATTTAATGTTCCATAGCAAAGCAGCCGCCAAGAGGAGGAGAGAGATAGATCTGAGGAGAATGTGTTGACTTTTGGTAGCATCGGATGTGCTCTAGCCATGAAAATTGGCGAAGAGGCTAAGGCACATGAGATCTCCAAGACCCAGAAATCGTTTGGACAAATTCCACCCGGATAAAGAGATATTAAAATAATTAATATTTTTAATGGGGTTCCTAAGTCTAAACTTAGGAAAATTAAAATATTAATGTGTATTAATAAAAAATGGGTGAGAAAGTTCTAAATAACGAGGATCAAGCCAGATCTAATCTTAGCCATTGATTAGGGACTTAATCCCGAATGTTGAATCGTCAATAGGAAAAGTATAAGAGGAGGCTTGAGGGTCAGTTGGAGATACACCAAAACTTGATCAGTGAGTTTGATTTTCAGGAGCATGGTTTTGCTGAGAAAATCGAGCTAGTGATTTGTTGCAGTGAGGGGCAGTGCGACACGAGGCCAAAAATACATAGCAGAGATAGTGCAAGAGAGACAGCGCAAAGCCTGGAGACTCTGACGCAGAGGCAACTGGGAGCTATGTAGAGGTTGAAGAGGCCAGCGTGGGTGACACAAAGGGTCTCAGAGCTGATGCAGAGAGCCAAGGGGCTGATGCAGAGGCTTTAGAAGATGTGTTGAGGGTTGCAGAGCTGATGCTGGGCTATAGATGCAGCGCTGAGTGATTTTCGTGGGGCAAACTAGGTGTTGGTGAGCCGGGAAGGGTGATGTAGTCCCTACAAAGTGACGTAGAGCAGCAGAGAAGCTTGGAGCAGTTTTCGTTGTCTAGCTAAGGAGTTGCAATTGTTGCTGTGGGATCGTTCATCCGGTGATTGATCAATCGAAATATCTGTCTTCGAGGAGAGGTACTACTGTCGAAGGCATTCTCTGTTGGGTGAGCCGTTTCTGGCACCCTAGTTGTATTCAGAAATTGCATAATAACAAACCCTCATATCTGCTGCACTGGTTTTCTCGCATTGGGTTTTTTCGGGGATGATTGTCCAAAAATAACGGTGTCCCTTGTGTGTTTTTTAAGTTATTTCAGTTGTTGATCTGTATATGAGTTAAGGTTACATTTGTGTTTATTTCAGTATTTATATGTGTAAATAACTTGTTAATGGAATGAACAAGTAGGAGAAATTAAATTAGATAACGCAGTAGGGATTTCTAACGTGTCAGTCTTAGAAATTTCAACATGGTATCAGAGCGATTGCAGATCAAGGAGGACTGAAGACACTAATAGAAGAAATTTGAGGATTTGCAGCAAAGAAGCAGCTGCCTTGAGAGACAACGTTGTTCCAAAGCTGGAGAGGCAAGAGGAGTGACACAGTGCTAAGAGGGTTACGTAGAGGATCATGCAAAGCCTGCATCCACATTCTGAGCCAGGAGAAAAGCTAGCTTTGAGGCAGAGGTGGGGCAGATCAGGCCTACGCAGTGCCCAGTCATCTTTCTTAGCCAGGAAGGATTGACGTTGAGGCCAGGAGGAGCTGATCTAGCTCTCACGGCGATTGTGTAGAGCCTAAAGGGCTCAGATTCTTCAGTTGCTAGGGCTAAGGGAGTTGTGCAGATTGTGATTTGAGGAGCTGGTGGGATGCTGTTTCTGTTTGTGCAGAACAATGTCTAAGGAGATAGAACCAAGGTAGAAGGAAGCACTACCTTGACAGATTTCTAGCCAAGAGATCCAGATTCGAGTTGCAACAACAAAGAGGGATTGGAGAGGAGTGATTCGACAGTTGGCAAGAGGATTTCCAGGAGGGAAATCGAGACTCAGAGGGAGTCTAGAAGAGGAGCAGAGATCGCAATGAATGGATTGAGGGATCGAGACAGATTGGACAGGGCTTATTTTGTCATTTGGAAGGCCAGGATCCTGGCAATACTGGATAAACATCACATCAAGGACCATGCCTTGAAAACCGTAGTTGTCCTAGTTGACTCGAATGCAAATGAGAAGTATGAGGAGGCCATGGTGAAGCGAAATGCATGATTCTAGAAGGGGTCAACGATCATGTAATTCCACATATTGGTGAGAAGTCAACAACAAGGGAGATGTGGAAGACCCTGACCACCTTATAGCAGGGCTCTTCCATGCAGTGGAAGATGTTATTGGAAAATCAGTTGAGGTCATATCGGATGCAGAAAGGAGAGGAGATTGAGGGATCGAGACAGATTGGATAGTTGTCCTAGTTGACCCGAATGCAAATGAGAAGTATGAGGAGGCCATGGCGAAGGCGAAATGCATGATTCTAGACGTGGTCAAGGATAATGTAATAGCGCATATTGGTGAGAAGTCAACAATAAGGGAGATGTGGAAGACCCTGACCACCTTATACCAGGGCTCTTCCATGCAGTGGAAGATGTTATTGGAAAATCAGTTGAGGTCATATCGAATGCAGAAAGGAGAGGAGATAGATCACTTCCTCCTTAAGTTGCAAGGAATTCACGACCAACTTAATTCCGTGGGGACTACACCAGATCCAGAGTTTATGGTAAGCACTGCTTTGAATGCAGTCTTCAAGGACTGGGAGACGTTCGTCCAAAGCATTTTGTGCAAAGCGACTCTCCCTAGTTGGGAGGAAATGTGGGCAGCTCTACGATAATAGGAGATCAGGAGGTTAACCAAGGTGGGAAGTAGTGGTAAGGGAGTTCGAGTCAAGAAAGAGGAGGAGGAGGATGCAGCTCTATCATCTGCGGAACAACAAGGGAAGAGGAAGAAGAAGTACATCTCCAAGGTCAAGTGCTTCAACTGTGGGGAGCTGGGACATTATGCATCTCAGTGCCCCAAGAAGGAAGGCAAGGGAGAAACTTCCGACTCAAAGGAAGCTCTAGCAAAGGTGGAGAAGGATGTCGAGAAGGATGATGATTGTGCCACGAGGGCTCATGCACCTCTAGAGAAGAGGTGGGGAGACATAGAACTATAGTCGAGAGGACTACAGAAGTGGGGCAGGACCCTCGAGGTGCCCAAACTCTTGGATCACATTTGGCTATGGGAGCCCTTAAAGATAGTAGCATGATGATAGTTGTCAGGTGGAGCAAGGTGTTATGGAGCGGCAAGGCAGTGCTAGAGTGCAGAAGTCTGTAGCAGCAATGGAGGTTGCAGCGGTGCGAGAGACACTTAAGAGGTTGCACAGGATAGTAGCAGAGGTAGCTTCAGTATCACGAAGCTTCCAGACTGACTAGGATGTCAGTGATTGGGTAAAGTCAGTTACTTACTTCTCGGTAACTGAGTTGTAGTGCAACAGTTAGCAATGGCAATGTTATGGGCAGCATGATGCAGCATGTTGAGACGGAGATGCAGTACAGATGTGGAAGTGGCAGTTGTAGTGTCATGGGCAGCAGTACAAGAAGCAGTAGTGCAGGGGATGTGAGGCAACAGGCTAAGCATCAATACAAGTATCGATGCGGAATATCAGTGTGATGTTTCTATGGTGAAGCATTATTAGAGCACATTCCTCGCTAAGCTGGAGTGTTGATTTTTGGTAGCATCAAGTGTGCTCTAGCCATGAAAATTGGTGGAGAGGCTAAGGCACATGATATCTCCAAAACCCAGGAATTGTTTGGAGAAATTCCACTTCGATGAAGAGATATTAAAATAATTAATATTTTTAATGGGGTTCCTAAGTCTAAACTTCGGAAAATTAAAATATTAATGTGTATTAATGTTTATAATATAAAATGGGTGAGAAAGTTCTAAGTAACGAGGATCAAGCCAGATCTAATCTTAGCTGTTGATTAGGGACTTAATCTTGGTCGTTGAATCGTCAACAAGAAAAGTATAAGAGGAGGCTTGAGGGTTAGTTGGAGATACACCAAAAATTTATCAGTTAGTTCGATTTTCTGGAGTGGGGTTTTGCTGAGAGAATCGAGCTAGTGATCTACTGTAGTGAGGGGTAGTTCAACATGAGGCTGAGAATACATAGTAGAGAGGCAGAGATAGTGCCAGAGAGACAACGCAGAGCCTAGAGAGGCTGACGCATAGGCTGAAGAGGGCAACGTGGGTGACACAAAGGGTCTGAGAGCTGACGCAGAGGCTCCAGAAGTTGCGCAAAGGGCTGCAAAGCTGACGTTGGGCTATAGAGGCAGCGCTGAGTGATTTTCGTGGGGCAAACTGGGTGTTGGTGAGTCGGGAAGGGTGACACAGTCCCTGCAGAGTGACGCAGAGTAGCAGAGAAGTTTGGAGCAGCTTTCGCTGTCTAGCTAAGGAGCTGCAATTTTTGCGCTCGGATCGTTCATCCGGTGATTGATTAGCAAGAATATCTGTCTCCGAGGAGAGGTACTACTATCAAAGGCATTCTCTGTTGGGTGAGCCATTTCTGGCACCCTTGTTGTATTCAAAAATTGCATAATAATAAAACCCTTATACATGTTGCACCGATTTTCTTGCATTGGGTTTTTCTGGCGACGATTGTCCAAAAATAATGGTGTCCCTTGTGTGTTTGTCTCAGTTATTTTAGTTGCTGATTTGTATATGAGTTAAGGCTGCATTTGTGTTTATTTCAGTATTTAAATGTATAAATAACTTGTTAATGGAATGAACAAGTAGGAGAAATTAAACCAGATAATGCAGTAGGGATTTCTAACATCAGATATAGAAATTTCAACAAAATGTGCATTTTGCAAGGGACTGCAGTAGATCATAGTGTCTTAGAGCTCTACAACAAGTTTTATAATCTTTTTATTTTGCATTGAACTCTCCATTTAATAATAAGAAAATTGGAAGATGAGTGTCAATGATTCGAATCCGAAATGGGATCCATCATCAGGTGCTTTTTCTTGATGATGAATCCCTTTCCGGATTCGAAATGTTAACACCGGTCTTCCAACACTATGGATAATCCCAACCCTCACTCTACAAACAACAACCACAAAAATCCCAAAACTGTAATAAGAAAATTAGGCATTGTCTCTAGGTTTTTGCTGGGTTTTTGTATATTTGGTTTTTGAGGGTAAATATTGTGTGCATAGTGTTTTGAATGTGTCTTTTCTATTTTATTTTTATTTATATCACAGTCATTAAATAATCTCTGTTGACACCTGATCTTTAGGATTAGGAAATTATTGTAAATATTGTAAATACACAAATGAGAAGGTGAAGAGACACTGGAACATCAATGTATATATCAATATATTCTCTTAATGCAAATCATTCATTTGTGGAGTTACCCAAGCCTGGCCTGACATCGTATCAGAGCTATAGGTCCCAATTTAGTGTTATTTGTTTAGTAACTCATAACTTCTGCTATATTCCCTGCTCTTTCACTGGTGTAACTCCGTCCCTCTGTGTTTGAACAATGCGTTAATTCTGTGTTGAGTTTTGTATTCTTTGCGTGTACGCTAATGTTGAAGCATTTATTGGAATGCAATGTTGAAACTGCAGTGTGTTGGTTCATCCCTATCCCTCTGCAATGAAGTATTTAAGCTCAGTTGTGCGATGGTATATGCCAATCCTTGCTACATTAATAGTCTGTGAGTTAATTCTGAAGTGCGATTTCTTTGTGTTAATTAAATGCTGGTATGTCAAATGCATTGAAGCCCCGCTATCTGCAACTTGGTTTAAAACATAACAGTGTTGAATTGGCTTTGAATCGCGCATCATATGATTGCACCATTCATATATCTGTTGTCTCCTTTCATGCATTCGAAATTGAATATGCGCTGAGCCATTATGTTGAAGTCCGTGAGTTGAATAGCTTAATTATATATGCATTGATGTCAATGGTATGTATGGTATACTGCATTGAGTTCTTTTTGATGGCCGTGAGTTATTTATGGTATGTTGCATTGAGTTCTCTTTGAAGGTTGTGTGATGTGTTGGATGGCATATGATATATGTATTGAAGCTTATGTGTGTTGAGTACTATATATATGTGTTGTGTGTTGAATATGAAATCTTTGTGCACTGTGCGTTGAAGTGTGCTGGTTATATGTGTGTTGATTAATTCTGATGTTGGGCAAAGTTTGAAATCAAATACAAGCATTATATATATATATATATATATATCATTGATTTGTTTGATAATTTATTTTTGAAGACATAACATAAGAGATTCTTTATCAAAAGATATTGGTACAAGGATTCTGTCCTATTTAAGGCTCAACATAGAAATTTTGGCAGAGATGCATTCACTCATCTTCGTAGTTGAGTGGTTCTTTCCTCTCTCATAATATCTAAATATATATAATATATATATATATATATAACTTGAAATCAAGTGCGGATAATGTTTTTTGATTAATTTTTTGAAGACATAAATAAGAGATTTCTTTATCAACGATTCTTGGTACAAGGGTTTTGTCTATTTAATGCTCAACCTAAAAGTTTTGCAGAGATGCATTCACTCAGCTCCATAGTTGGAGTGGTTCTCTCTGGCAAAGAGAATTAACACGAAATGGTCCAAAAAGATAACGCACACCTTCATTTTTAATGAACCTTGGAAAGGAGTTTGTGAAGGAGAAGTTGGGAATCCACCTGAAAATCCCACATCAAACAAAGAGCTCGTCATATGGGAAGACAAGAACAACAAGACTGTTAATTTTAGGTATGTTCTATGCTAGAGCAATTTATTTCAATTTTCACAGTTAGCTCAAAAACTTTTCCAAATTAGTAATCACATCAACATTAAAGTAAACTGCAGATAGAACATAAATATAAATCGCAGAAGACAAGCCAAGATAAGAGCACACAAGATGTGGCGCTAGCCAGGGACAAACCCCAATGTGGGGAAACCCTTGATCAATTCTTCTTTTATATTCTTCAAAGTTCAGCATAGAGAGAGATAGTACATTTATAACAGAAGTCAATGTTTTGACTTATTTAGATCTGAGCATAGATCTTCTCCTATAACGATGATACATGAGATCAGTTGAAGACATTCTGCTTCAACTGATTTTTCAAGGTGATAGCTTCACCTATTGTAGGGTCGCATTTCGTCCATTTGCTGCACCTTACCATGTAGCACCATGTTGTACCATCACAGTGTTGGACCTTGATGACTGAGCTGCACTCATCTACTCTCATCACCATGCTGCCCATTATGCTGCATCTTCCATCATCATGCAACCCTATTCATCATCATGCGGACCTTAACTGACATGCCCATCATTCATCATCATGCTGTCTTATTCATCATTTTGCTGCCCATGCCCATGATGATCTGAGACCATTCATCCTTATCATTCTCATTATGTTGAGACTGTAATCATCATAGACATTACTGCTTATGATCCTTGTTATTGTGACTGCATATATTAAGTCACTGTTGTACAAGATGTAAGTCACCGAGATCTAGATACCGAGATCTTCTTAATCCAACTGAAACTGAGATCATTGACCTACAAAATCAACATTTATGGCTGTTGTGATCATATCACATCAAGACTGCTGCAAGTATGCCGACGGTGATTCATTCACTGTGTTCTTATCCGAAGTATGCCTCATCTATCCGAGATAGATGTGTCAAGATCACATACTTCTACTGGTATGCTGAGTCTACAGCTCCATCATGCATGATCTACAGCTACCTCACTTGACAACAATTATGACTGCGGCTTCTTCCATTAAGTCACTACTATAATGACTGCGGTTCTTCCATCCTTGACTGTGGTTATGACTATGGTTCTCCCATCCTTGATTGCATGAACAGGTGTCTTCATTAATTGCGTTAGAGGATTGCGTTTAGGCTTCTACAGGCAGCGTATTAAGGTCTTCCTTTGACTGCGTATCTTAGCAGATTAGGGTTCCTCAACAGTGGATACATGAGGTCTCTTTTGACTGCGTTTAGCCCTCCTTTGTGCAACGTATTCAATTGCGGATAACGAGTCTTCTTGAACTGCGTATAAGGTGTTACATGAACAACGTATAAGATGTTGCCATGACTGCATGCGAATGTCTTCATGAATAGTCTCTATGCCATGCGTATAACTATGTTAGGGCTCCTTCCAACTGCGGCTTCATCATGAACAACGTATAAGGTTTCCATGAACAACATAAGAGTCTTTATTGACTGTGTCTAAATGACTGCCTTGGATTAGGGCATCATCTGCAGCTAGGGCATCATACTAGGCCAACATATTCTTTAATGTCTCTCCTTCTCCAAAAACCCAAGACGTGGAGAGGAGATCACATGAAGAGTGTGTCTCAAATGACTTCAAGTCCTCACCTATTTATACTAAAACGTAGATGATGAATAGACGTGACTATTGGGCTTCTAAACCTACACGAGTTGTTGGCCGACTTGACAATTTGTCTTATAACATAAATAAATTCATAACTCCATGAATACTTATCGGAATCGGATGATCTTTAGATCAATCCTACACTTCTTGATGAGAGGGATCCAATAAAAATATCAGCTATCATAAATAAGATGACTCACATGGAGTTTGGCTCTAGTTGCCAATTTTAACACTCCCTCTCAACTAGGGAGAACTCCATCTACTGATCCATATGTCCGATTGTACTATCTCTGCCATCAATACCTTGCACTGCTCTGCTCTGCTTTGCTTAGCTCTGCTCAGCTCTGCTGAACCATGAAGAAAAAGAATTGATCGAGAATGTATCATACCATTCTCCATTGACCCGAAGTCAGTCTCAGATTGTGTACCACTGGTCCCAGACCAGTTCTCAATCGACCTGAAGTCAGTGTCATAGTATGTACCACTCTCACTGGTCCCAGACCAGTCCTCTACTGACCCAAAGTCAGTTTCACAGTGTGTATCACTGGTCCTAGACCAGTCCTCTACTGACCCAACGTCAGTGTCATAGTGGGTACCACTCTCACTGGTCCTAGACTGGTATCATTGATCCCAGATCAATAAAGGTCATCCTAGCATAGGGAGTACGGTAGATACAATGATGCATCCATCGGTACTACTATGGTCCCTATCCTCATTTCCCTGCTCATTGATCAGATGAGAGGTACTTCCCATGAGTCTCGGACTGCATGGGTTGGATGCCTCGACAGGAGAACTAATCATCCTGTCCACATGAGAGCAAATCATCTTGTTTCACAAGAGAGCGAATCATCTTTTCCACAGGAGAGCGAATCATCCTGTCCACAGGAGAGCGAATCATCTTGTCCCACAAGAGAGCGAATCATCTTGTCCACAGGAGAACGAATCATCTTGTCCACATGAGAGTGAATCATCTTGTCCCACAAGAGAGCGAATCATCTTGTCCACAGGAGAGCGAATCATCTTGTCCATAGGAAAGCGAATCATCTTATCCTTAATTGCCATGGAGAACACATCATCTATGCCCATAGGAGAACGAATCATCCTGTTCCATAGTTGCCACGAGGGGAGGGTGAGTCACCCTGTGGTTGTATGTTGCTCCAGTACCCCAAGCCCCCAAAGCTCCCAGAGCTCAATGTATGCAACATGCATGACCCTTTTACATGGATCTTTCGACGACTACAAGTCGTTCGGGAAGATCCCAGATTTGATCTTTCCCCGGGGCTTTAATAGAATGACAACGATCTATACATCAATCTCAATGCGATGGAGCCTCCTTGCTCATTGACTCACCATATCTGAGATAAGGCAGTGTCTGATGTCTATCTTGCTAGAGCAATCATCGAATACGGGATTCCTCTATAATCGAATCCCACCTCTGGTTGTCATAGAGAATCATAGTGGTATTCATCATGTGTACAATCAGCTCACTTAAGAGCTTCTGCAACCATGCAACTTCACACGAGATCATACTCGTAGTTGTGTATTCAGTCTCGACGGTTTTTATAGCAACTGATTTCTTCTTCCTGCTCATACATGATATCGAAGCAGAATCCAAAGAGAACCAGCATTGAGAAGTGCTCTAATGATCCTCCACACTGCCTGCCCACTCAGCATTCGAATAATCATGCAGTTTCATATTTCTGGTAGTGTATCTCAATCCATGAGAGATTGTGCCCTGAAGATATCTCAGAAGATTCTTGGCACCAATCCAGTAAGGCTCAACCAAATATGAGCTCACCATGCTAACTGCAAAACATATGTCCGGATAGAAGTTCACCAAGAACATCAACGCGAATGAGTTTATAAAACTCGGGCATTTCCCAAATCTGGTCCGACATCACTACCATATAACTTCTGAAAGTTAATATCCTCGAGGTAGTCATAGGCTTGTAGTTTATCATTCCATATTCGGAATCCAACTCCCTCTTACTTCTGCAAATGAGAGGGTTTGCACCTATCAGAAATAGGTCGTCCTCATAAGGTGCCGGTATGGGAGGTCTATCATCCACAACCTTCGAGTAATGGTTTGGATCGGTTTCACTCCTAGTGAATCTCAGCTTCATCTGACAACTATCAATCCTCTCATACTATGCCTAGGGAGTTTTGCTTCAAGCCATAGAGGGCTTTCTTCCACCTGTATACATGAGATTCCCAATCATGAATCTCAAACTACTTGGGTTTTTCCAAACCTGTGAACCTGCTACATGAGGGGAATGGTCCCCTTGTAAGATTTTCCTTTGGTACATCTCAGACATGTACTTTCATGCTCTTTTTGAATTCAGGCATCTCTGTCACCATCTGACTCACAGACCTTCGGTGCTATGTGTCAATGGACATGGTCCCCAATGGACTTCCTGCAACTTGATACAACCTTGAACTCAAAAACATCTTTGAAAATTCTATTTTCAAACACGTACCTTTCCATTGATTAGTGCCACTCTAAAACCTTTGACTTCCATTGCTGAAATGGACACCAGGTTCTTCTTGCGATCAGGTACATAAAAGAGATTCTGTAAATGAATTGAGTTACCCTCATTCAATTGAGGG
>APFE030852295.1:29854-56288 GCA_000404065.3 Pinus taeda
GAGCAATTTATTTCAATTTTCATAGTTAGCTCAAAATATTTTCCAGATTAGCAATCACATCAACATTAAAGTAAACTGCAGATAGAACATAAATATAAATCGCAGAAGACAAGCAAAGACAAGAGGACACAAGATGTGGCACTAGCCAGGGACAAGCCCTAATGTGGGGAAACCCTTGATCAATTCTTCTTTTATGTTCTTCAAAGTTTAGCAGAGATAGAGAGATAATACATTTACAACAGAAGTCAACGCTTTGACTTATTTAGATCTGAGCATAGATCTTCTCCTATAACGATGATACATGAGATCAGTTGAAGACATTTTGCTTCAACTGATTTTCAAGGTGACGGCTTCACCTATCGTAGGGTTGCATTTCGTCCATTTGCTACACCTTTCCGTGTAGCACCATGTTGTACCATCATAGTGCTGGACCTTAATGACTGAGTTGCTCTCATCTGCTCTCATCATCATGCTGCCCATTATGCTGCATCTGCCATCATCATGCAACCCTATTCATCATCATGCTAACCTTAACTGACATGCCCATCATTTATCATCATGCTGTCTTATTCATCATTTTGCTGCCCATGCCCATCATGGTCTGAGACTGTTCATCCTTATCATTCTCATTGTGTTGAGACTGTAATCATCATAGACATTACTGCTTATGATCCTTGTTATTGTGACTGCATATATTAAGTCACTGCTATACAAGATGTAAGTCACCGAGATCTATATACCGAGATCTTCTTCATCCAACTGAAACTGAGATCATTGATCTATAAAATCAATGTTTATGGCTATTGTGATCATATCACATCAAGACTGCTGCAAGTATGTCGAGGGTGATTCATTCACTGTGCCCTTATCTGAAGTATGCCTCATCTATCCGAGATAGATGTGCCCAGATCACATACTTCTACTAGTACGCTGAGTCTGCGGCTCCTTCATGCATGATCTACGGCTACCTCACTTGATAGCAATTATGATTGCGACTTCTTCCATTAAGTCACTGTTGTAATGACTGTGGTTCTTCCATCCTTGACTGCTGTTATGACTGCGGTTCTCCCATCCTTGACTGCGTGAAAAGGTGTCTTCATTAAGTGCGTTAGAGGACTGCGTTTAGGCTACTACAGGCATCGTATTAAGGTCTTCCTTTGACTGCATATCTTGGCGGATTAGGGCTCCTCAACAGTGGATAGATGAAGTCTCTTTTGACTGCATTTAACCCTCCTTTGTGCAGCGTATTCAACTGAGGATAACGAGTCTTCTTGAACTGCATATAAGGTGTTACATGAACAGTGTATAAGATGTTACCATGATTACGTGTGAATGTCTTCATGAACAGTCTCTATGTCGTGCGTATAATTATGGTAGGGCTCCTTCCAACTGCGGCTTCATCATGAACAACGTATAAGGTTTCCATGAACAACGTAAGAGTCTTTATTGACTGCATGTAAATGACTGCGTTAGATTAGGGCATCATTTGCAGCTAGGGCATCATACTAGGCCAATGTATTCTTTAGTGTCTCTCCTTCTCCAAAAACCCAAGATGTGGAGAGGAGATCACATGAAGAGTGTGTCTCAAATGACTTCAAGTCCTCACCTATTTATACTAAAACGTAGATGATGAATAGACATGACTATTGGGCTTCTGAGCCTACACAAGTTGCTGGCCGACTTGACAGTTTGTCTTATAACATAAATAAATTCATAACTCCATGAATACTTATCGAAATCGGATGATCTTTAGATCAATCCTACACCTCTCGATGAGAGGGATCCAATAAAAATATCAGTTGTCATAAATAAGATGACCCACATGGAGTTTGGCCCTAGTTGCCAATTTTAACAAAGACTTATGCCTTGATTGTGTTGAAGAATCTAGGGCAATTAGCATTAGTGAGATTCTTCTAGACTTGATAACAATTTGTGAAGTGCTTTTACAATTTATCTTAGCTTGATCTTCTTCTTATTATTAGTGTGTGTGTTTACTATCAAACTGCTACCAAAAACAAAGAGACAAGAACTCAAGAAGTTGGTATTCTGCTAGGGCCAAAACCTCTCCCTCTTAGAAAGGAAAACCCGCAAGTAATTCTTCTTATAGAGATTCCAATTGACAAACACTAAGACCATGACACTTGACCTTCTATGCCACTTCAAGACCAAGACACCACTCCTCTTCCTTGACACTGTTGAGATCATCATTATTGTTGCTCCATTAAGACCATCATTGCTACACCACCGAAGTCTTCATTACTATTGCAACACCATTGCTACACCTTCAAAGAGGTCTGCATCATTACTGCTTCCTTCACTGAGATCATCATCTTGTAGCTATGTCTCCTTTAAGATATATCCATGCTTGTGACTTTATCTTGAAGCATGTTAAGGCAATGTGTGCTATACTGAGACCATAGATGAATTTTGGAGATATGTCGACACAGTGTTCTTTGATAGATATATATATTGAAACTATTACCATGTTTACCAACTACACCAAGATCTTCATGTGACTGTTTACTATGCCAAGCTTGTGATCATTGAGAGGCTTTACCCATAGGACTATTTTACTCATAGAAGTACTGAACCATTGCTCTTTGACCGAGGTCCTGAACCACTGTAATTTCCACCGAGAATCATTCGATGAATTTGAGTTTTGTGACTATAATTACTCGAGGTTTCAGAGAGATCCGAGGTTATTGCTCCTCATTCGAAGTTGTAAGGCTAGTCCAAGGTTCTGTACTCAATGAGCCATCCAAGATCTTGTAGAAGACTCCCGAAATATCTCAGACAGGTTCGAGATTTTTTTATTTTATTTTTACGGATACCCCTACTGGGCATATATAGGTGTTATGTCTCCTTTTTGAGCTGACATGTCTAGGTGAATCATTGTGTCTTTTATATGAGTCGGCATTACATTAATATACATATTTTGAGGCCGACATATGTTCTCTTCATTGTTTTGCTTGCAGTCTTCTTCTTTGAAGGATGGTGCTTGTCTTGGAGGGTTCTTGACACTAGGTTGACCTATGTACATTACATAAATGCACAAGAAGAGCTCTTTAACATAATTTTGACTCTTTGATTTTCCTAGACCTATAGAATGAGCATGAAATTCATTCATATAATTTATAAAAACAATATTTCTTTTTCTTGACAAGTTCAAAAAACAAAATTATATTGACAAATACTGAACCTAGTTACACTTTTCTTCAACACTCCCTCTTAACTAGGGAGGTATTTAAAATGGTACTTGGTTATTCTCAATCTGAAGAATTTCTCATAAGAAGAATTAGATTGGTAATCCCATCTGTATAGCATCATAGTAACCAACATTGTTTCCATAACAAGGCCTTGACTGACAACTCTATCTCTTATAAGATCAAAGCACAATGTTGGCGAGACCAATGACTATAGACACCTTCATCGTTGTATCTCAAGGTACATACCCACCTGGGTGTTCATTGAGTATGACCTTCTAGGACTATTCTTATCTTTGTTTCCCAGCCCTCAAAGAATATCGGTCCTCTTGCCTACTCTTATCTTGGATGCCCTACACATCCTGAAAGAGTATCGGATGCCAGATGATTACCCAATCCAACCATTCTTTCTTCCTAGGTGAAGACAAGAATGTTGTGTCTATCATGTGTCTACATTTCCATTCATGGCCTTCATCTAGGCTTACAGTGGTTAGTCCTAGTCTAGTGCATGACACATGAAATAGAAAAACACAACTGTCACTCCTTTGTAATCAGGGGTGATCTAATTCAAGTTCCCTCTTGATCAAGAACTTGTCAAAGCTCCCTCTTAGCTAGGGACTCTTCTATACATCAACAAATTCTTCTTCATGGGTCCTTCAGCTATTTGATCAACTTCTCTCCTTGATGTCATGAAATTCAGTTGAGCTTCTTGTAGGGCGACAACCATCGATCACTTTCCTCCTTTGTTCGTCATGTCATTCCTTTCTTCATGGAAAGTGGCCTTCTTTGTTGTAGGAAATGTAACTAGGGTCGGTCTTCATAAATGTATTTTTGATATTTGTACTTTTTCAAGAAAAGAAATATTACTTTTATAATATATGTCAATGAGTTTCTTGCTCATTGAAATAGGTTTAGCACTAGTTAAAGTGCTATAGGTGAGTCAAGTAGTCAAAAGGAAATGTTGAAGGCCTTAAGGGCATGTTACACCTTGTATGTGTATGTATTATGGTCAAGAGAATATCTCCAAGCAAAGTCACAAGCAAAGTCACAAGCATCCTCCAAGCAACGACATCCTAAAAAGAAGAAATCTGAAGCATAAAAGTCAAGTCGGCCTAAAAGGAGGAGCAAACACCTATATATTAGGGTAATTACACCACTCCAATACAATGCATTCATCTATGAAATTAGCGCAAAAAGGAAGGAAGAGAAAGGGTGATCAAGTGACAAGAAAGGGAGCCTCTAGTGCAACATACAAGGAGAAGTCTAAACCGAAGTTGAGAGGACTATTTTCTAGGGTAGAAAACGATCACACGTGCGAGAAACAGAGCCTCTTCTTGCGGTCATTACAACACTATCATCACAGTCACATAACATCATTGGTTGGGCAATCTAAGCAGGCCTATAAGGCCCCTCACTCAAGTGTAGAAGGAGCTCTCTCAAGTGAAGAAGGAAGAGGTCTAAATCACAAAGAAAATAGTCACACGTGCAAAGGTAAAGAGGCTGTCCCTGCTAGCATAACAACCCTTCCATTATAGTCTTACAAGCTCATTGATTGGTGAAGACAAGAAAGGAATCATCATAGGCAAAGGGTCTCATCAAAGTTATCTCCTCTAAGAGCAAGTGCAACAAGGTTTACTAACAAGTTGAAAGAAGAATGAAGTGCGGAAGGAGGACGAAGTGTTAGGGAACAAAGTGTCGGAAGAAGGAAGCCTATGTGTTGGGGAACAAAGTGTAGAAAGGAGAAAGGGCTTGACTTGTGCTTGGAGGATATTCTAGTCAAGGGTCTAGGGTTTGGCATTGATCAATAGAAGCTTCAATAAGAGAAATTCACTAAATGGTTTTCCTCTCAAGAGAAAAGAGGTTTTGGCCCTAGCAAAGAGCCAACATCTTGTGTTCTTGTTCTTATGTTTTGGTACCAGTTTGATGAAGTACACACACATGCATTAATAATAAGAAGAAGAAGATTAAGCTAACAAGAAAAGTAAAAAGACTTCACAAATTTTATCAAGCAACGAAGAATCACACTACACCTAATTTGCCCTAGATTCTTCAACATTCTTCATATCTGGAACCTTCGTCATATGGCTACTTTATTATGCTTCTTCTATCCACCACATGAATGCTAGTTGTACTTGTATGTACAACTCTTGTTTGAGTAGCCATGCATGAACTTATCTAGATATTATTCAAAAAATCAAAACATCATATTACATCAAATCATACCTTACGAGATGGCTCTTCATGATGACACCTTTTTGTAGGTATCAACATCCTTCATACATGTCGACACATCTCCCAAAGATATCCATTGTGAAGGGTCTTCACCTTTTCCATCAGAGTCTTCATATCTTTTTAGGATATTTTCTAGTCAAGTCTTTTTGATCTTTTGGATGTTGATTGCCTTCATCAGGGTTGCATATCTTACGATCTCTTCCTTCCTCACACATTCCATTCCTAGTAGCTTTCAAGAGTTTCTTCATTGTAGTCAGCCACCTCATACTTCATATGAGGACATATTATGTTGATTTCATCTAGTGTGACTTATGCCTTCCTATGTCTTGTCAGAGGAGGAGATTGTTTTTCTTGATCATGCTTCTTAAGATAGAAACAATGATCCATGTTACCTGCAACTATATGACATGACATTATAATATTAAACACAAGCATATATACCTTATTTTACTTTAAGGTCATCGAGGCTTCTTCTAGCAGCTTCTTTGATTGAAATGATCTTCAATCCCTTGATCAACTTCATGTCATCACACCATCATCTCATGGATTCCATAAGTTGGAGTTCTTGTTGAAACACTTGCTTTCTCTCTAGATTAGTGAACCCTACAATGAGGATTCCATCAGAGAATTTTGAGGATCTTGTATATCCCCAACTGGTATATGTTTCCTTTTTGACTTTATGTATGATGAGCCTTGTCCTTGATGGCTCCTTCCTTTTCTTCAATGTCCACTAAGGTTCCCAAGAGCTATATATCCTACATGTTGTCTGCCATGGATTTTGTCCTTCATGATCCCTATGGTGATGTTATGAGCTCTTGTTTCTAATGCTTCCATGATGCCATGATGCATCTTATTATCATTGTCATATCTTATAACACAAGATTTAGGAGCTTATGATAGGACCCTTTTGTGAGGGATGCTATCTTACTCATAGGAGAGATTTGTTACTCCCTCTTTCCTTGGCCCTTTTCTTCATCTTCCTCCATATTTCAGTGATATGAGCTTTCAAAATCTTTCTATAGCATTTGATCCAGGTGGATATTAGTGGTTACCTGCCTATCCCACATGGACACCCAACGTTGTCTCTTTCAGTTTTTCGGTTTCCTTAATTGTAGCACAATTGACTATTTCTGGCAGTTTTCTGGGTCTTGAAATTCCGAAGCCATTTTGAGGCCCTAAACGGAATTTTTAGGGAAAATGGGGAGACCAGAAACATCCCAAATCAGCTTGCTAGTTTGTTTTCGGCCTTCTCTTTGAGATCTTCGAAACGAGGTATTATGATAGCGAAACGGAGATTGTATGCCAAAGCTACGACCCTGGGAAGTTGATGTACCAATTTACCCAAAAGGGGCCCACAGTTTTGGTGCTTCATCCCCTAGGGTTAGGTTTTTGGATGTTTAGGGTTTTCCATTATTTTTTAATAGTAAATAGGCCTTTGAGCCTCATTGTAACATAGTTTAGAGGCATGTAGCTGCCACATCTCTTCTCAAAGATGAGCTAACATCGCCTGTGCTATCTCATTTCCATTTTGTTTGTAAGCATAGTTTAATATTTTTCCATTAATGAAATGAAGTGCTTTTCTGCCGCATCTCTGTGTTTATGATTGTATCTATAAGTTGTTGCATTCCTATTTAAGTTCGATCAGTGGTATCAGAGTGGTTTGCTCTTTCTTTGTTTTTCTTTGCATGTCCTCAACGGGGTCAGGGTATAAGGAATTAGGGCTCGATCTGGTTGAACATTGCAGGATCAACCTCGCAAGACCTGACGACCTCCCATGGCGGAAAAGAAGAAAGACAAGGGGGCAGGAGATCCTTTCAAAATGTTGCTCGAAGAAGCTCTCTAGCAACAGAGGGATGCAATGATGGATAATTTTGCTCAGATCCTTCGACGACTACCCATAGGCGATGCATCTTCATCCAACAACCACTCTGGAGGTGCCACTCCTTTTAAGGTACAAGTTAACTTCGATATTCCCATATTCGAAGGCTTGATAGATGCAGACATCATACATAAATGGCTAAATCTATTGGAAGGATATTTTTCAGTTCATGACTTTTCTAATTGGGAAAAGATTACGTTTCCACTTCTTAAAGCCACCCCACACGTCAAGGACTGGTGGGAAACCTATTGTGAACAAAAGGACGAGAATGAACCCTCGTTGTTTTCAGCTGCACCTACTTGGAATTATTTCCGAGATGCCATCAAGGAACACTATTACCCTGTCGGGTGCTATGAAGATAAATACATAAAGTGGACCACGCTATGACAGGGAAGGGACCAAGATGTGCCAGAGTTTACAAATACTTTCCATACCCTTCACACGAAGTTGGGTATCAACGATACCCAGTGGCATTTGGTGCTCAAGTACCGCAGCTGTGTACACAAGTACATCCAGGACGAGATGGAGTTCCTGGACATTTCCTCGCTCGGCACGGTGTATCGATACGTTGTAAAGATTGAGTAGAAGTTTAAACAGAAGAAGTGGGACTTTGGAGTTGCGAATCTAAAGCAAGGAAAAGGCGCCCCAAACCACAGAACAAGGGACCAAGCCAAGGCGGGGCTACCCAGGACAACCTGCCGAAGCCGCAAGCAAAGAACAACACCACAAAGACGAAGAAGGACACGGGAAAATGGTGTGAGTTCCATAAGAGCTTCACTCACAATACAAGTGAGTGTCGGGCCAAGCAGTCACTGGTGGCCAAGCTGAAGGCTTCTGAATCAAACGCAGGTTCCAACTCTGAATCAGAACCCAATAAGGGGATTGACAATGGGAAGTAGATCATTGATGCAGAGCCCAGTGCCACCGTGGCCACCACAAAGATCCAGAAAATTGAGCTTGAAGATCCAGAGGAGGGGGAACGCCTCTTCCACTCATAGATGTGGGTGAAGGGTTCTCCGCTGCAGTTCATTGTCGACAGCGGGAGCCAAAAGAACCTCATTTCAGCAAAAGTCGTGAAGCGGCTAGGCCTAAAGACTACAGCACATCCACAACAATACACCATTGGGTGGCTTCACCAAGGACGAGATCTTTGCGTCAACTAGCCATGCCGCCTTCCCTATAGCATCAAGCCCTTCACGGATGAGGTATTGTGTGACGTTGCTCCTCTTGAAGTTTATGATGTATTGTTAGGACAACCATACTTGTGGAAGCGACATGTTGTATATGAGTCTAGACCTCGCTCTGTGATTATTACTTTGGCTAATAAGTTGTATAGGATATTGGAGGTAGCCCCGCCTACCGCCATCTCTTTGATCACTGCAAAGCAATGCAGTAAGATCATTTCCTAGACCAGGAAATTCATTTTCCTTATGATTCGCCCCCAAGGCAAGAAGAAGGTTGTGGCCATGGCTTCCAAGCAGGGCTCCTCTGCACAACAACAACAGATGGACAAGGTTGTGGAGGAGCACAGGGACATTTTCACCTCACCCACAGGGGTACCTCTACGCTGTCAGGTCAAACAGTCCATCGATTTGACCCCGGGCGCGTCGCTGCCCAATGGATCGATCTATCGTTGCTCTGTTATGGAGAATGATGAGATCAAGAGGCAGATTCAAGAACTACTACAGAAAGGGCACATCAGGCCAAGCTCATCACCCTGTGGGAGCCCGATTGTATTGGTACAGAAGAAGGATGGGACCTGGAGACTCTGTATTGACTATCAAGCGCTAAACAAGATCATTGTCCAGAATAGGTACCCAATCCTGCAGATTGATGACCTTTTGGACCAGTTTAAGGGGGGCAAATATTTTAGCAAGATTGACTTGAAGTCAGGTTATCACCAGCTGCCTATCGAACCCTCCGATGTGTGGTAAACTGCCTTCAAATCCAAGGAGGGCCTTTTCGAATGGTTGGTCATGCCGTTCGGATTGACAAACGCCCCTGCAACCTGCATGAGACTGATGGACGACATCTTGTAGCCCTTCACCAATGCATTCGTGGTGGTGTATCTAGATGACATCTTGATCTCAGCCAGAGTTGGAAAGAACATCTCCACCATATTCGACAGGTCCTTCAAACCCTTCGACAACACAAGCTGTGTGCTAACTTGTAGAAATGCACCTTTGGCCTGACCCAGGTTCAATATCTGGGGTACATCATTGATGAGGAGGTTGTACATGTAGACCCATCCAAGATACAAGTCATTCAAGATTGGTCAGCCCCAACCACTCTAATAGAGCTCCACAACTTTTTGGGTCTTGCCAATTTCTATCGCAGGTTCGTTTTGGGGTTCTCTCATATTACTTGACCTTTAAGTAAAGTCACCAAGGGCGGAGCGAAAGCAAAGTTCTTTTGGTCAAAAACCCAGTAGCGAGCGTTCTTCGAGTTGAAGAATCGCCTCTGTTTTGCACCAGTGCTCACATTACCAGACCTGCAACAACCATTTGAGATTGAGACAGATGCCTCTGACTATGCTATTGGGGTAGTTCTCACTCAACATGGCCATCTAGTGGCTTACCATAATGAGACACTTTTGGACACAGTGCAAAAGTACCCCACTTATGACAAAGAAATGTATTCCATTGTGCAGGCTTGTCGTCAACGGAAGCATTACATTCTGGGGAAGGAAACGATCATCCACACAAACCACCGACCTCTACAGTTCATACAGACACAAGGGAAGTTGTAGAACAATTGCCATAAAAAATGGTCCACTTATATGCAACAGTTCCATTTGAGCATTAAGTATAAGAAGGGCAGCACCCATATTGTTGCTGATTGCTTCAGTAGACCACCGGTCATGGCGCTGATCACTGTGCTCGACTCCTGTGGCCATGAGACATTGGGGTGGCCACATGTTTACAAGAGCGATATCATATACCAGACACTCTTGGAAGGGAAGAAAATTCCAAATTTTCACCTTCAAGATGCACTGTTATGCCACTTGGGACACGTGTTCCTTCAAGTGAGCATGCCAAGATGATTTGGGAGGCGCACTACAATTGGGTTGCTGGACATTTCGGAGTAGAGAAAACAGTGGCGATATTGCAAAGGTATGTTTATTGGCCAAAACTTCGTCACGATGATGGGAAGTACATTAGATCCTGCACCGCCTGCGCCATTGCCAAACCAACCATCAAGAAGCAAGGCTTGTATACTCCTCTACCTACTCCTAGTCGGCCTTGGGAATTTGACTCCATGGATTATATGTCGGGCCTTCCTTCTACTAAGAATGACAATGATTGCGTTTTCGTGGTCGTCAATAGATTCTCTAAGATGGCCATCATGGCGGCATGCAAAAAGAATATCTCAGCAGAGGCCACTGCTAAGCTCTTCTTTGAGCGAGTGTGGGTACACTTTGTGATCCCATAGTTTATTATCTTAGATCGGGACAACAAATATCTAAGTGCATTTTGGTCAAGTCTCTGGTCGATGCTAGATACGAAACTCACTAAGTCCATGGCTTTCCATCCCCAAACTAATGGCCAAACAGAGGTTGTCAACAGAATGATCGTACACATTCTGCGCATGTACAACTCGAAGCATCCACACACATGGGATGAAAGTCTCCCCTCTATCCAACACCGCTACAATAGAGCTCAACACAACTCAACGGGCCACAACCCCTTTCAGGTAGGGCTGGGATTTTAGCCATTATGCCCCATTAATGTGGCCATACCATTTACAGCCACTCAGGTAGATTCGGCTCACGTACAGTCCGAAGCTGAAAGGGCTAACAGTTTCATTGAGCACATTCAACACATCCTCCAACAAGTCCATAATATATTGGACAGTTCCAATGCTAAGTACAAGCGACGCCATGATCAACATTGAGTGTCGCACATGTTCTAGGTGGGTGACAAAGTTTGGCTTCATTTGTAGAAAGAGCGCCTTGTTGGGCCCCACCACAAGCTTTGCCTGCTTCGATATGGGCCATACACCATCACCAAGGCCGTCGATGACAATGCCTTCGAGCTCAGCATCCCACTTTTCCTTGGTCTGCACCCAGTGTTCAATGTAGATCGCCTTCGACCATACTTCCTACCATTGTTGGACACATCTGACATTGCAAAACAGCTCACACCAACAGAGCTAAACCCAGACTGCATGGAACAGACCACCACTGATCTGATCATGGACACACAGATCAAGAGCACTCGCCAACAGAAGATCCAACTATATCTGGTTGTCAAAGCTGGTCAACTCCTTCACCAAGGCAAGTGGCTCACTAGGGACCAAATTTAGCAGAAGTTTCCCCATATCATGGAGGCACTCAACGCAATGGGGACCACTACATCCTAAGGGGGGAGGAATGATCCAAGTGGATATTGGTGGCCACCTGCCTATCCCACTTGGACGCCCAACATTGTCTCTTTTAGTTTTTCTGTTTCCTTAACTGTAGTACAATTTACTATTTTTGGAAATTTTTCGGGTCCTGAACTTCTGGAGCCGTTTTGAGGCCATGAATGACCTTTTTAGGGGAAATGGAGAGACAAAAAATTTCCCAAATCAGCTTGTTGATTTGTTTTTGGCCTTCTCTTCGAGATCTTCGAAACGAAGTATTATGATAGCCAAACGAAGATCGTATGCCAAAGTTATGACCCCAGGAAGTTGATGTACCAATTTACCCAAACGGGGCCCACAGTTTTGGCACTTCATCTCCTAGGGTTAGATTTTTGGATGTTTAGGGTTTTCCATTGTTTCTCAATAATAAATAGGCCTTTGAACCTCATTGTAACACAGTTCAGAGGCATGTAGCCGCCACATCTCTCCTCAGAGATAAGCTAACATCGCCCAAGCTATCTTATTTTCATTCTGTTTGTAAGCATAGTTTAGTATTTTTCCATTAATTAAATGAAGTGTTTTTCTGTCGCATCTCTGTGTTTATGATTGTATCTGTAACTTGTTGTGTTCCTATTTAAGTTCGGATCAGCATTATACTTATTTTGTCTTGCTTAAGGACCAACCTAGCCTTTCCTTTCTGCACATGGTTGAGTTCTTTTTGTGAAAATTCTTACATTGGAATCCCTACTACAGCAAACTGATGTTACTTCTCCTACTTGTTTAAATCATACAAGTTATTTACTATCTTCTACGGTAAATTTTGAAGTAAATACATCTGCAGCCTTCACTTAATTAATATATTTGCGGAAACAAAATACTGAGCGAGAAAGAACAACGCAACACATAGGACATAGTTATTTTTGGACAAATAGTTCTCAGAAAAACCCAATGTGGGAAAACCGGTGCAGCAGCTCTGAGGGTTGATTATTATGCAGGAGAAATTCTGAGTACAACTCTAGGATGGTCAACTAGTCATCCTTTACAGAGAAAATACTAGACAAAACACTGATGAAATGATCTCACCCTATCACTGCAGAAGCAGTGACTGATCCTTTAGCTCTGGAGGCTCTACGTCACCCTCTACGTGGCTTCTGCACAAAGCTGCGTCACCTCTCTTGGGTATTACACTACCTCTCTGCTCTAGATCCTCTACTGGCTGAGAAATCGACTTTCCTACCTCCCAGACTCACACCCTGGCTTCCGGCAATTAAACTTCGAATTCCCTCACCAGAAACTCGACTTCCCGTCACTGACTATGCTGCCTCTGCGTCAGCACTGCTTAGGCCAACATTAGCCTTCTTCTGGATGTATTTCTGTCCTCTCTTTGCCTTGTACTCTCCGGAAATTCCTTCTCTCGAATTATCATTGCCCCTTTGCTGCAAGATGTCCTCAATCGATTTTCCTCCTTAGAACTTCTCACCTCAGAAAATCAATTTTCTCAATCTCTCAGTGTGTATTCCAAATGACCCTCAAGTCCCTTCTTATATCTTCCTGTTGGGCAACCAACGGCCTAGATTAAAAGATAATCAAAGGATCAGATCGATTTGACTTGATCCATGGATTTTTCTAGAAGTTTCACCCTTGATTAGATTAATACCCATTAATACTTTAATTTTCCTAAGTTTAGACTTAGGAACCCCATTAAAAATATTAATTATTTTAATAAAATCACTTATGGGTGGAATTTCCCAAAACGCTTTCTAGGTTCTTTGGAATACCTGTCATTAGGGGAATTTTGAGGTCTAAAATGGGCCTCCTAAGAAAAATGTACAACCAAAATAAACTTTATAAGAACCAACAGGATTCAAGATGATGATGTCAACCATGAGGGATGATTCACCATTTTTGGAGTAAAAAATTAAAAAGACGTAAAATTATAAAACTACTTTTTCATCTCGTATTTTCAGCTTATCTCCCTAAGGTTTTACTCAAATTTCGAGTGGGAGTACTAGTTGAATGCAAATTTAATTCCTCATCCATGGAGTACCCATGCTGCATAGTTTCAATGTACCATTCTACACGAAAAATGAGAAATACATGAAAAGCGTGACTGCAATCACGTTTTTTCATGTATTTTTCATTTTTCGTGTGGTATGGTCCATCAAAAGTATGCAACATGGGTACTCATTGGATGCGGAATCAAATTTTGCATCCAACAAGTGTCTAGCTCGAAATTTAAGTAAACCCATAGGGAAATAAGTTGAAAATATGAGTTGAAAAAATAGTTTTTTCTTTTTTTCCTCTAAAATTTGATGATGTAATCTAATCTTATTTTATTATTTCCATTATTATTTTATAATTAGCTAGCCTATTTTAGACCTCAAAATTCCCCTAATGGACCAAGCCTCCTTGCAAAATTTGAGGCTTAGAGCACATTCGGTGCTACCCCAAATCAACACTCCCTTGTAGAGAGGAATGTGCTCTAGCAATACACTACCTCTCTGCATATGCTTTGACTCTGAAGCATTGTCTTTGCATCGCTGATGCTTGACATGTTGTCCATCAACCACTGCGCTACTGCTGTTACTGTACTGTTGCCTTTGACACTTCCACTGCCAATGCTACATCTGTACTACAACTCCCTCTCAAACGCTGCATCTGCTATGCTGTTAGCACTGCCACTGCTAACACTGCATCCGTACTACAACTCAGTTGCTGAGAGAAGCAGCTGAAAACACCTAAAACTGGATAAGTATCTAGTGGATACACCTTGGTGCTAACATCTTGACTGCTGCTAGTCCCATTCTGCCTTTGAAGCTATTGTGTTGCTGAAGCTCTGCATTGTGCCTCCTTGCACTACTGCCTCCCTACTCTGTGTTACTCAATCTCTGGCTCTCCTAGCCACTGCATCTGTCGAATCAACACTCCATGGCACCAACTGAAACTCCACCATTCTGCTACTACTGATCATGGGCTCTTGTAGCAAGGTGTCAATCCAAGAGGTGGGCTCCTCAAGGATCTTGCCCATCTGCATCCTTCTTGACTACAACTCTATATCAGCCCACCTCCCTCTTGGAGGTATCTCGGCTGTCATGGCGAACTCCTCGTCAATCTTCGCGGTTGCAACCTTTGGATCATGTTTCTCATCCTTGTCCTTTTTCGTCAAAGGACACTGCGATGCATGGTGGCCCATCTCGCCACATCTGAAGCACTTCACCTTGGAGACATCCTTCTTACGTCAATGTTGCCCCGACAGTCCCTTTGATGCAAGGTCTGCGTTATCCTCTTCCTCCACTTTGGGCTTCGACCCACTGCTGCTGCTGCTCCCGTCAAGTTTCACCTTGAGTAGGTCTCTCCTCAGCTCTTCTTGTTTTAGAGCTGCCCACATCTCGTCGCAATTTGGCAAGGCTACCCTGCCCAGGATACTCTGGACAAAGATTTACCAATCATTTGAGAGGGTGTTTAGAGCCAATCTCACTAACTCAGAGTCTTGAGGAGTATGTGCCGCAGCTGATAGCTTTGTTGTTGCATAGAGTGTCTATGCATCGCGACAATGCTCAGACCGGGGGCTGTCACCCTGATCCCCAATCTCTCTGTTTAAATCGTCTCCCTATAGCAGGCTAACGGGGGTAGACCCTATGGGATAAAAGAGAACTAGCTGTGAATCAGCCAGTTCGGGAGACACAACGAAGCAATCAAATACTTGATTAAGGCTTAGCGAAACTTAGAACTTGATTAAATTTTGAATGATTACAACCAGTGCCTTATGGAGTCAATGATCCAAGGTAATCAATTAGTTGTTGCTGCTTCTGAAATAATTCACGATTGCTTGAAAATTTTGTAAAATATCTGAAATGTAACGAACATTATATAATTCAAGCAATAACGAAAGATTTTCTATAGAAGCACAATGTCTTAGCAATTAAATTTCAAGAGATGCAAATGCTTTAAATAACCACAAAATTTAAATGCTAACCAGCTAGAATTTAAAATGATTATGCTTGAAATTCCAAATCTAGGAAATTTATCACTTTCCAATAGTTAAACTCCAGATAAAAATTTAAGCACATTTAACTATAGTAAAATGGTGAATATTGATACCACAACAGAAAAAAGACATCAAAAGGAATTTCCAATTTTTAATTAGTCTTTTTCAAATTTTTTAATTTTTTTTTTTGATATATATGAAAATCTAAACAAAATAAATCAAAACCTAAAGACTAACCCTTCTTATGCTTTTTGGATTTTTTATTTTATTATTATTTTTTTTATATTATTTATTTTCCAGATTTTTTGAATCAAAGTCAAAATAAAAATAAAAATAAAAATCTAAACGAAAACAAAATCGAAATTTCTAAAGGAACCTAATGAATCCTAAATATAATGTTAATTTAATAAAAATTAAAACATGTATACGTAGACTAATCTTAAAGACATTATAAAACTAAATGAAAAAAAAAAAAAATGAAATTTTTTTTTTTTTTTGAAAAAGACTAATTAAAAATAAGAAATTCCTTTTGATGTCTTTTTTCTGTTGTGGTATCAATATTCATCATTTTACTATAGTTAAATGTGCTTAATTTTTTATCTAGAGTTTAACTATTGGAAGGTGATAAATTTTTTAGATTTGGAATTTCAAGCAAAATCATTTTAAATTCTAGCTAGTTAGCATTTAAATTTTGTGGTTATTTAAGGCATTTTCATCTCTTGAAATTTAATTGCTAAGACATTGTGCTTCTATAGAAAATCATTCGTTATTGCTTGAATTATGTAATGGCCGTTACATTTCAGATATTTTACAAAATTTTCAAGCAATCGTTAATTATTTCATAAGCAGCAGTAGCTAACTGATTACCTTGGATCATTGACTCCATAAGGCACTGGTTGTAATCTTTCAAAATTTAATCAAGTTCTAAGTTTTGATAAGCCTTAATCAAGTATTCGATTGCTTCGCTGTGTCTCCCGAACTGGCTGATTCATAGTTGGTTCTCTTTTATTCCATAGGGTCTACCCCCCCTTAGCCTGCTATAGGGAGATGACTTAAATGGAGAGATCAGGGTGCTTAGAAACTCTGTGTGACAACAAGCTCATCACGAGTCTCCTTCAGTTTCATAAGGAACAGATCCACTCGCTCCCCCTTCTACATCTGAGCAGATCTCAACTTCTGCTCTAAGTACATCTTCCGTTGCTCGGAAGTTCCTGATATAATGTGGCCAAGGCATCCCACATTTCCTTAGCGGTCCCTTTGCTTGCAACGTGGCACACCACGTGATCCTTGACCTTGTCCAAGATCATCCTCTTTCCCTTAGCCATCTCAGTCTTGTACTTTTTTAGTGGATTTGCATCCACTGGTTCAGCCACCACATTGTCAACGTACATCTTGAGGGCATGCTCATCAAGCAGGTAGGTCATCCTAGCCTTCTAGATGGCATAGTTGGAAGCCCCGTCTAACTTTTTTTGATCCCTCAAGCCATTGGTTGCCATCTCCTCCGAAAAAGTGTCAAACAACACCCGCTTTCTCCCTACTGCATAGCTTCTGGGCTAACTTACGCATTTCTTGATGGAGCTGGTAAGTTGTTGCTCCTCTATTGCTCAACAATAGAGAAATGATGATTTCCTCGGCAAGAAATCACTGAGGAAGTATTCCCTCACTATGCTCTACCGCTTCTTTCTTCTGACGTCTTTTTAGCCCGACAAAGCTACCTACTAAAAAATCTGTGTCTGCCGACTGGTCCTCACGCCGAGGCTCAACACTGCTTCCTCTACCACTGCAAAAATTGAACTGGAAGCTCTTTCTCTCCGTCAACTCACTCAGAGAGAGAATCCCTCTGATTTTCAACCCTCTTGCAGGAACTGCGCAAACCCTTTGGGGTTTCGACTTGTTGCCTCCTGTAGATTTTGATTTCCCCTTCTGCTCAGCATTGGGGATTCTAGTTCTGCTCCCCTTGTTTCTCCTGCAATAGCTCTGATACCATGTGAAAATTCCTACACTGGAATCCCTATTGCAGCAAACTGATAGTTCTTCTCCTACTTGATTAAATCATACAAGTTATTTACTACCTTCTACGGTAAATTTCAAAGTAAATACTTCTGCAGCCTTCACTTAATTAATATATTTGCGGAAACAAAATACTAAGCAAGAAGGAACAATGCAACACATAGGACACAGTTATTTTTGGATAAATAGTCCTTGAAAAAAACCAATGTGGGAAAACTGGTGCAACAACTCTGAGGGTTTATTATTATGTAGGAGAAATTCTAACTACAGCTTTAGGATGCTCAATTAGCAATCCTTTACAGAGAAAATACTGGACAAAAGACTGGTGAAATGATCTCACCTTGTCACTGCAGAATCATTGACTGATCCTTCAGCTCTGGAGGCTTTGCGTCACCCTCTGCGTGGCTTTTGCGCAAAACTGCGTCACCCTAGGCAGCTTCTGCATCACCCCTCCCAGGTATTACGCTGCCTCTTTTCTCTGGATCCTTTACTGGTTGAGAATTCGACTTTCCTGCCTCCTAGACTCACACCCTGTCTTCCGGCAACTGAACTTCGAATTCCCTCAGCAGAAACTCGACTTCCCCTCACTGACTGCGTTGCCTCTGCGTTAGGACTGCGTAGGCCAGGATCATCTTTCTTCTAGACGCCTTTCTGTCCTCTCTCTGCCTTGTACTCTTCGGAAATTCCTTCTCTTGGATTCTCATCACTCCTCTGCTGCAAGATCTTCTCAATCGATTTTTCTCTTGAGAACTTCTCACCTCAGAAAATCGATTTTCTCAAACTCTTTGTGTGTTTTCCAAATGACCCTCAAGTCCCTTTTTATATCTTCCTGTTGGGAAACCAATGGCCTAGATTAAAACATAATCAAAGGCTCAAATCGATTTGACTTGATCCATGGTTTTTTCTAGAAGTTTCACCCCTTATTAGATTAACACCCATTAATATTTTAATTCCCTAAGTTTAGACTTAGAAATCCCATTAAAAATATTAATTATTTTAATAAAATCAATTTTGGGTGGAATTTCCCAAAATGATTTCTGGGTTCTTTGGAATACTTGTGCCCAAGCCTCCCTGCAAAATTTGAGGCTTAAAGCACATCCAATACTACCCCAAATCAACACTTTTAACCTTCAATATTTTTGCCATCAACTTGTCTTTCTCTATCTAGCATAGAGACCACAATTTGTTGAATGAGGTAACCTTCTTTTTCATGGACATTTGTTACCTTGCCTATTAGTTACAACTGTGATGATTATCTTCCTTCCTAGATCTCGTAGATGGGATCTTATGAAGATATCCTACATCCCTTGATACCCTTTTTATTTTCATGAAGAATAGATTCCATGTGACCTTCTTCATTGCATCTTTAGAGAAAGAGTTTATCACCTAAATCACTTTGATGTCTCCAATATTGCTATGTGAGGGGGTCTTTCATAAACATCCCTTTCCATAAATTTAGAGGAGACCTATTGATATGTTTAATGACTTCAGCTACTTAGAGGACTATTTCTATCCTCCATACAAGGAATCTTGATGACCCATTCAACCTATAGATGTCTTAGCAATCATGAAGTCATTTAACCAAATATAAATTGAAAAGCTACCTACTTGTCATGTGAAGATGAAATCTTCATCTTGCTTGCTTTCATGATGGTTGAAGCAAATTCATTGATGCTTCCTTCGGATGAGATCCTTGATGTAATGGTATGAAGCTTGCCTTCTTGTCTTCAAGTTTCTTCGACCTATTCATCTGATTCTTATGATTAACAAACTGTTGATGACTTGAGATAGCATTGTCTTGCTATCACATAAGTGGATTATGGAACCTTGTAGTATGCAGTATTGTGTAGAACCATAGAGTCTTGATGTTGCTTGCCATGATGATCATTTTATGGTATTGAGATCCATCAACGAACAACTTCATTCTATATTGAGATCCCTGTGTTATGAAATAGACTAAGATTGTGAGCGGCATTGAAACTGTTTCCATGAACCCGAGTTAATATCGAAACTTCATTATTTGACTAAGATTACTTAATCCTATTGTGGCACCGAGATCTTAATAGAATAACACTGAGACTGTGGGTAGTATAGACTGTTGAAGGTTGTCTCCTTGATTATATAGACAAAAATACTTTGCTATTGTAGATTGATCTTTTAATTCCTTCAACTTGCTTTCATGCCCTTCTTGAAGATAGGTCCTTGTATGTCTCTTTTGCTGCCCTTCCTTTGACTTCAACGTCTTACCTCTTATACCATGTTGAAGAATCTAGGGAAGTTAGCATTAGTGAGATTCTTCTAGACTTGATAATAATTTGTGAAGTGCTTTTACAATTTATCTTAGCTTGATTTTCTTCTTATTATTAGTGTGTGCATTTACTTCATCAAACTGCTACCAAAAACAAAGAGGCAAGAACTCAAGAAGTTGGCATTCTACCAAGGCCAAAACCTCTCCCTCTTGGAGAGGAAAACCCACACATAATTCTTCTTATAGAGATTCCAATTGACGAACACCAAGACCACGACACTTGACCTTCTATGCCACTCCAAGACCAAGACACCACTCCTCTTCCTTATCACTGCTGAGATCATCATTATTGTTGCTCCATCAAGACCATCACTACTGCACCACCGAAGTCATCATTACTATTGCAACACCATTGCTACACCTTCATCGAAGCCTGCACCATTGCTTCTTCCTTCACTGAGATCATCATCTTGTAGCTATGTCTCCTTTAAGATATAGCCATGCTTGTGATCGTATCTTGAAGTATGTTAAGACAGTGTGTGCTATACTGAGACGATAGATGAGTTTTGGGTATATGTTGAGACAAAGTGTTCTTTGATAGATATATATATTGAAACTATTACTATGTTTCCTGACTACGCCGAGATCTTCATGTGAATGTTTACTATCCCAAGACTATGATCATTAAGAGGCTTTACCCATAGGACTATTGTACTTATAGAAGCACTGAACCATTTCTCTTTGACCGAGGTCCTAAACCACTGTAATTTCCTTCGAGAATCATTAGATGAATCTGAGTTCTGTGTGATTGTAATTACCCGAGGTTTTAGAGAGATTTGAGGTTACTGCTCATCATCTAAAGTTGTAAGGCTAGTCCGAGGTTTTGTACTCAATGAGCCATCCGAGATTGTGTAGAAGACTTCTAAAATATCTCAGACAGGTCCAATTTTTTTTTATTTTTTTTTTATTTTTTTTTTGCAGATACCCCAACTGGGTATATATAGGCATTATGTCTCCATTTTGAGCCGACTTGTCCAGGTGAATCATTGTGTCTTTTATATGAGCCAACGTTACATTAATATACAGATTTTGTGGCCGACATGATGTTCTCTTCATTGTTTTGCTTGCAGTCTTCTTCTTTGAAGGATGGTGCTTGTCTTGGAGGGCTACTTGACACTAGGTTGACCCATGTACTTTACATAAATGTTCAAGAAGAGATCTTTAACATAATTTTGACTCTTTGACTTTCCTAGACCTATAGAATGAGCAAGAAACTCATTCATATAATTTATAAAAATAATATTTCTTTTTCTTGACAAGTACAAAGATCAAAATTATATTGACAAATACCGAATCTAGTTACACTTTTCTTCAAGAGATTGCAACATCAATCAATGAAGAGGTGAGTCGTCATAATGCACCATTGACAAATGCCTTTGAACCTTTAAAGAAGTTGAAAGATTTATATGACTCACACTTTGAGCTTGAAGTAGTCCAATGAATGATCAAATTGTTCAATCCTGAATTGAAAGATGATTATCCCCTTGCATTACCCTCTAAAATAAGAGATATTATGCATGATACAGAAGCTACCGGTGTTAAAATAGATGTTCCTCTCACAACTTTCATCAAGGCAATATATCCCACTTATTCTATTTACGTTGAGTCATTACAAGTCAGTGGCAAACTTAAGGAGATTTCCTTTGACTCTCTTGTGAAGAAGTTTGCTAAAAGAGAGAAAGCTTTTGGGAAGAAGAAGATAACTGTTTGGTCTTCTGAAGAAGCTGTGTGTCTTGCACAGAAAGAGAAGAACCGAGCACATGATTCTTCTGTTGAAGGAAATGTAACTAGGTTCAGTCTTCATAAATGTACTTTTGATATTTGTATTTATTCAAGAAAAGAAATATTATTTGTATTATATTTGTCAATGAGTTTCTTGCTCATTGAAATAGGTCTAGCACATGTTAAAGTGCTACAGGTGAGTCAAAAGAAATTATGGAAGACCTTAAGGGCATGTTACACTATGTATACTTATGTATTAGAGTCAAAGAATATACCTCCAAGCAAAGTCAAGTCTCCTCCAAGCAATGGCACCATCAAAAGAAGCCATCCGAAGCAAAGAAGTCAAGTCAGCCTAAAAGAGGGACAATCCTCTATATATAGAGGTTGTCCACTCCCTCATAACGTCATGAACTCATCTTTGAAATCAGTGAAGGTAGAAGGCAAGATAAAGGGTAGCAAAGGTAATTGAAGGACGAAAGAAGAGTCTCCAAGGGCAGCGAAGAAAGGAGGAAGAAGACCGAAGTGTAAAGGGCTATTACGATCACACGTGCGAAGAAAGGAGCCTCTTCTTGTGGTCATTACAACACTACTATCATAGTGATATAATCTCATTGGCTGTGCTAGATAATTAGGCCTATAAGGCCTCTCACTCAAGCGAGGAAGAAGGCTATACAAGCAGAGGGAGAAGGAGAAGTCTAACATAGTTTTTGTGAGGGTATTCCCTCACACGTGCGAAGAACTAGCACTGCATTACTGCTGCTCTAAGTTTGCAATATTTGTGAAAGTAAAGAAGACTTGGTTGGGAGGCAAAAAGGTCATCCTCTTAAGTTAGAAAGGCTCCATCTTAAGGGAGGGAAGAAAAGGTCAAGGATCATTCTAGAGCATACAATCTAAGGTCTTCACAGTTGTCGAAAGAAGTGCCGAAGGAAGAAAGACAAAGTGCTAGAAGGAGGAGGATGAAGTGTTGCAAGAAGAAGTAATATTGAAAGGCCTTGACTTGTGCTTGGAGGATCTTCTTGTCAAGGGTCTAGGGTTTGACATTGATCAATAGAACTTTCAATAAGAGAAATTCACAAAAAGTTTTTCATCTTTAAGAGAGAGAGGTTTTGCCCTGGCAGAGAGCCAACATCTTGTGTTCTTGTTTCTTGTGTTTTGGTAGCAGTTTGATGAAGTAAACACACACTAATAAGAAGAAGAAGAAGATCAAGCTAACAAAGATGAATTGTAAAAGTGCTTCACAAATTGTTATCATAGCTAGAAGAATCCTACTATACATCATTGCCCTTGATTCTTCAACATGGTATCGAAGCTAAGGTGACACATCAAGGAAAGGGCATCTCAAGAACACTCATAAGGTGACTCATCGAGGAAAGATATCTCAAAAGCAACTACAAGGTTGAAGCAATGTTGAAGCATCGAGCCAAGAAGTCTCAATCACTTCAAGGACAAGAAGGTATACCATCTATCATTCATCAAGAAAGACTACAAAGCAAGAAGAAGAGCCTTATATAAAGGCACTTATAAGAAGAACAAATCAAAGAAGGACCTACATCATCTACAAGCCATCAAGCAAATCTCATCATCAAGCAAGTCCACTTGGAGGAAGCAACTTGAAGAATATCAAGATGTAAGGAAGGCAAGCCATCAAGTCTTCAAGGAGAAAGCAAGTCCACTACATCTCAAAATCGATCAAGTAAGTATATGTCCCCTTCTGAATATACATCAATGTCTTTTTGCAAGGAAAACAAACAAATTGGTAGGTACCAGTAACTTTCTTGCATGTAAGAAGAGGACTGATTTACTTATCAAGGAGAATGAACCTCTAGAACACAACAAAGGGAATATCGCTATCCCTGCTAAGGAACAAACTCAAGCCTTAGCCAAGTACAATAAGGATGAGACAAGAGCATGAAGGATTCTAATAGAATCCATGAAAGACTCTCATTCCTTACGTCTCCAAACTTGAAACAACAAAAGAAATCTATGACAAGTTAATAGAGCTATTCTTAGTAAGCTACTAAGCACAGCTGGAGAAGTGATATCTCTTCAAAATTATTTGTATAAGATGAAGATATCAAAGGAAGGAATAGCTCCATACTTCATGAAGATCTCTGAGATGAGGGATCATCTTCAAGAGCTAAGAGAAGTCATGTCTGACAGAGAAATGACGACCGTAGTACTCAATGCTCTGAAGATTGGGGCAACTTCGCATGAAGCATATATGCAAAGAAGGAAGCTACCCCACTTAGTGAATTATGGTCTCTATGCAAGATAGAGGAAACTAGACTCAAGACAAACATTAGGGGAGCTTTGGGGTCTAAAAAGGTGTAGAAATTTCTCATTTCCCACCCCGGTTTTCAGTGTCACCTTATTTTTCCCATATAGTTAAATGCCCTTTCCCATATTCATACATTCAATAACTGAAAAAATAAATAATTTTTTGCTAAAAACACAAATTCTGGAAATTTGACAGAATGCTGGAAAATGCAGAAATAAAAAATCAGCAGGTACAAACAGTCATTCAACACATTTGAACATAGTGATTTTTGGTCAATGTGACCTTGCAAAACCCCCCTAAAACTCTTGGGGAAAACCAGTTCGAGAGCTCTTCTTTATTTCTGAAAATGCTTTTTTTACAGTGAGAAATATTCAGCAAAAAATCAGTAAGCAAATTTACAGCTTATCTCTTTTCCCGCGCCTCACAGCAAACTGGAAATTACAGCGAACAAGACAGCAATAAATGTTGTACTGCCTCCTCAATCTTCGTGCCCACTTTCAGCCTTAAATGCTGTTGTATGGCCTGCATTAAATGCGCTATACGACCTGCAATAAATGTGATGTATGGACTTCGATTTGTGTGTAGAAAAAACAACAAACTGCTCCTCGAATTCTGTGCAAACCACTCCTTGATTTCTGTGCAAACCAGCTATACAGATTTCTAGAAAATCATGCCAAAATCAGCCTTTCGCTGTGTGTTGAATCAGCTGTACAAATCTGCTCAACTGTTGCCTTGGAATGTGTGCCAAGCTGCTGTCTCCTTCTCCTCCTTGTCCAGAAATCTCCCTTGCTCTCTTGCTCTCCTTCTCTCAATTTGTTCATGAAATAATGAATGACCTCTTGCCTCCTTTTCCTCCTTTAATCTAATGCTAAGTGACTTTTGGGTAACCTTTAAATCCAATGGCTGAAATAGATTGAGATCTAGGGCTGAGATTAAATGCTCATTTAAATCTCACTTTTTATTTTTTAACTCACCCCACTTTAATAAAGACCTACTTAGTCATTTATTTCCAAAGTCACTTTTTCTTTCTAATTTTATATTAACTTTATTAAAGTCACTTTAAAATTAGACTTTAGTTACTTTATCACTTAAAGTCACTTTTAAATTAGATTTAACTTTATAAAAATTGTAAAGTTATTTTAGGAGAAAAGTTAAATTCTTTTGGACACTTTTCCCTAGGCCAAAGATCAAAGTCTTAGGGAACCACCTGTCTTTCGGTACCAAATTTCAACACTCCCTTTTATTGAGGAAGGTGTTCCTCACCACACCCATCTTGTCTCTGAAGTAGACATGCTTGGCCCGTGGTAAGGCTTTGGTAAGAATATCTGCAACCTGCTCATCAGTGGGAATGTACTCAAGCTTCACAGCGCCCTTCTGAACATAGTCTTTGATTAAATGATATTTGATCCCGATATGCTTTGACCTGTCATGAAATACTGGATTCTCCGTGAGTTTAATGCAACTCTGATTATCACAGTAAATCACTGAAGGTCTCAACGGTTGACCAAATAAGCTAAACAACATCTTGCGAAGCCAGATGGCCTCACAACTAGCTAGACTGGCTGCCATATACTCTGCTTCCGCTGAACTCAATGCTACTGACTGCTGCTTCTGGCTGAACCATGACACTACTGCTGAATCCAACCCAAAACAACACCCTGAAGTGTTCTTCCTATCAGAAGCACAACCTGCCCAATCAGAATTAGTATAACCTGCCAACCTCACTCCATCCCCCTGCTTGTAGTCCAGACCATAATCCACTGTCCCCTGCAAGTACTGCAAAATGTGTTTTGCAGCCACCCAGTGAACCTTCCTAGGCTCACACATAAACTGACCCATCGTGTTGACTGCAAAACAGATATCTGGTCTAGTGTTGACCAAATACATCAAGGAACCAATCAACTGCCTGTACAATGTGGGATCCACCAACTCGGAATCCGAAGCATGAAGCTTCTTCCAGTTGGTGATCATCGGTGTCGACATGGGTCTACAATCCTCCATGCGGAATCTTCTAAGGATGTCCACAATATACTTCCCCTGCCCCACGAAGAAATGCCCCTCCTCCTGCCACACCTCCAAACCCAAAAAGTAATGCATCAAGCCAATGTCCTTCATCTCAAACTCCGTCGCAAAATCTCTCTTGCAGTGCTCTATGAGTCTCTCTGCACCTGTAATGACCAAGTCATCCACATACAGCACCAGAATGAGAGGCTCCTCACCTATCACAATAAAGTAAAGGTTCGGATCTGCCTCACTTTTTGTGAAACCCATCCCCTGCAAATAAGTATCTATCCTGGAGTACCAAGCTCTGGGAGCTTGCTTCAGGCCATAAAGGGCCTTCTTCAGTCTGCACACATGGGACTCCTTCCCATGCACCTCAAAGCCCTGTGGCTGCTTAATGTACACCTCCCCCTGTATGAAGCCATTGAGAAATGCAGTGTTCACATCCATCTGGTGGATCTTCCAACCC